>JAAOMT010000031.1:132085-211526 GCA_016748015.1 Geosiphon pyriformis | reverse complement strand
ATTAGCTAGATTTGATTATGAAGATGAAATAGAAACCTACCACCAAATTGCAAGCCACATATATCTGACCAAAGAAGCTTAATTCAACAATTAGAGCAAATGAACATTCAATTATGTGAAGAATGTGTTATGCCTTGTGATGACCAATGGTGTTTAGAATGCTATGCTCTTAGCATTCTTCTGCCAGATGAGAATGATGAAAATGAAATCGAATTTGGAGTATCTGAACTAGTAGAAAAACTACCAACCACCCCCATCTATCTTTTTGAAAAGCAACCACCTCTACAACTTAAATATTTTGACAACCATGGCCAAGGAATCAGACCAGAAAAAGCACACGAAATTGATGCTGGATATGACTTAAGATATCCAGAAAAAGATACTTTGGTTCTCCAACCAAAGTCCTTGACAAAAATCAATCTCAAAATTGCTTTTGAAATACTACCAGAAGCAATGGTTCAAATTGCCTCCAGATCATCATTGGCAAGCAAAGGAATCAATATTAGAGGAAAAGTTATAGATACAGAATACATTAGAGACATTACCATCATGTTACAAAATGAGACAGACAAACCATTCAAAATTGAACATGCTGAAAAAATTGCTCAAGCAATTTACTTACCCTTAATCAACATTTCGGGTTTACAATCAGTAAACAACAAAGAACAATTGGGAAAAAGTGAAAAAGGAACTCAAAGTTTTGGTTCAACTGGACAATTTACAGTTCCAGTAAACATAGCTCTTAATACACAAAATAAATCTCACCAGATTTTTCAACTTCTCCAGCCAATTACCATTTCATCTTTTGGAGAACATCACGAAATTTACACTTGCTCAAAACCCACTACTACACAACAAATCTTTGAATCCAATGAACAAATCTGTTTGAAGCATGAAATCTCAATTCCAAACGTTTATATTCCCAAAGGAATGAAAAAATTTTGAGTTATATTCTACAACTTCAATAATTACCCTATTGTCTTATTAAACAAACTAGAGATTGGAATTATACACAGCAATATTTTTCAAGATGAAAACCCTCAAATTGTCTCTAATTTCATCGAAATTGTAAGGCACACTCTACTTCCAAATCCAAATATCATTTCCATTACTAAAACTACCACTTTTTGGAAGAAAAACTCTCTCGAATCAATATGGGTCCCTTAGAACCTCAACAACAAAGACAATTGAAACAATTGATAGCTGAATTTGCAGATATATTTACAAAAGACAACAATGACCTAGGAAAAACAGATATGGTTCAACATCAGATCCATACAGGAGATGCTCTACCAAAACATCAGCAAGCTTACAGAGTGTTACCTGCCAGCCACCAATTCATTAGAGAAGAAGTTCAGAGAATGCTCAATAACGGATTGATTCAACCATCAAGAAGTTCTTGGGCCTTACCAGTAGTCCTTGTCAAAAAAAAAAATGGAAAAATCAGATTTTGTGTTAACTATTACCAATTGAACAGTGTGACAATTGAAGATGCTTATCCTCTTCCAAGAATTGATGACATGTTAGATGCTCTAAGAAAAGCCAAGTTTTTCTCAACTTTAGACTTGGAAAGTGGATACTGGCAAGTCAAAATGGACCTAAAAGACCGACCCAAAACAGCATTTACCACCTAGGGAGGAAAATATGAGTTCAATATTATGTCTTTTGGACTCTGCAATACACCAGCAACATTCCAGCAACTCATAGATGTTGTATATGAAGGACTCTTATGGCAATTCATAGTTGTCTATCTTGATGACACTAATGTATACTTACCAAGCTTTAAGACTCATCTTATCCACCTGCGAGAAGTTTTTCAATGATTATGGAAAGCAGGATTGAAGTTAAACATTGAAAAATGTCACTTTAGAAAAACAAGCCTAATTTTTCTTGGACACATTGTTAGCAAAGATGGAGTCAAACCAAATCCTGGAACAATCAGTGCTGTCAAAAACTTTCAAACTCCCAGAAATACCACAGAACTATGAGGATTTGTAGGATTAGTCTCTTACTATCAAAAATTTATAAAAGGATTCTCAGAAATTGCCAAACCACTCAATTATCTTATCAACAAAAATGTACCATACAAATGGACTGAAGAACAACAAAAAGCTTTTGAAACTCTCAAAACAAAATTGACAACAGCCCCAGTTCTTGCTTACCCAGACTTCAACAAACGATTCCAATTAGCTACTGATGCTTTACACATAGCATTTGGTATCATCTTATCACAATTGGATGAAAATGGCCAGGAACAAGTTATTGCCTATGCCAGCAGAACACTCAAGCCAACAGAACTCAAATATGGCTTAACTGAATTGGAAGCCACTGCAGTCATCTGGGCTCTCAAACACTTTCAACAATACCTGAAGAATAAAAAAGAATTTAATATAATAACTAACAATATTGGCCTTAAATGGCTTAATAAAAAGAAAACTGAACAAAGTGCCAAACAGTTTTGATGAAATGACTTCCTAACAGACTACAAATACATTATACATCACAAACCAGGAAAACTACACATAAATGTTGATAGTTTTTCAAGAATGAAACAATATTAATACTAACATCAATACCAACAAAACACCAATAAACTTAACAGCAAAACAAATAACGAAATCAACAACAATGGATCCAGAAAACTACAACAACATCAAAAACTATTTGGAGACTCTCACCATGCCAGAAAATTGGTCTCCAAGTGAAAAACATTGATTACAACACCAATCTAAACAATATTTTATACATCACAACAAAATCTATTACAAAAATCGTAAAAATCCAAACCAACTATTCAGATTAGTACAGAAAAATGAAAAAGAAACAATTCTATACAACATGTACACAGATCCTTCTTCAGCACACTTGGAAAGAGATGGAACAATTCAAAGAACTCTTGAACATTATTTTTGACCTCACATGCAAAAAAACATTCGACAATATGTAGAATCTTGTGATAGTTGTTAAAGAAGAGAAGGAACTTGCCCTACAGAACCTTTAAATCCAATCAAAGTTGGACAACCTTTTGACAGAGTTAGAATTGATTTAGTCAAACCATTACCTATCACAACTCAAGAAAATTGTTATATTGCAGTTGTAGTGGATTATCTCACCAAATGGCCTGAAGCTAGAGCCATCCAAAGAACAGATACAAAATTAGTAGCAAATTTCATCTATGAAGACATTATCTGTAGACATGGATGTCCAATTGAACTTTTATCTGATCAAGAAACACATTTTGTGAACAACTTGATACAAGAAATTTGTAAACAGTTCAATGTCAAAAGACCTCTATCATCATCTTATCACTTTCAAACAAATGGACTTGTAAAATGTTTCAACAGAACATTGTGTGAATCTTTAGCCAAAGTCTCAACAGACTTTGAGCAAGAATGAGATATCTTTATTCCATCAGTGTTACTAGCATACAGAACACTAAAACAAGATACTACAAAACACACACTATTTGATTTAACTTATAGAAGAACAGCAATATTACCAATTAATTTCACAGTAGAAACATACCCTGTGCAACCAATTAATGAAGAAAACTTTCAAAAAACACTCCAAAGAAGGGCCTACACTTTTCTTAGTACACTGGAAGGAAAAAAAAGAATAGCAGCAACTCATATTGAACATTCCTAAGCTCAACAAAAAGAAAAACATGACAACAAATTATCACCCATAACCAACGAATTTAAAGTTAGAAATAAAGTTTTTTTACACAAAACTAAGGCTGAAAAACAATGGAGTGGAAAATTTGAACATAAATGGGATGGACTATTTTATATTTATGAAATTCTAGGCAATAGATCATACAAATTAAGACTTGATAACAAGATATTATCAAAAGTTGTACATGGAGATAAATTGAAACACTATTATTTTAGAAACAATCCTGAACTATTAATTCCACAAATTGGTATACATTCTCCTTTAATTAATCCTGAAGATATTCTCTGAAATTTAGAACCAATAATTATAATAGAACAATAGCCAAACTTGAATACTTAAATTTTACAATAATTTTTTAATAAAAACACAAAAACAAAAATAGTAAATAATTACAAAATAAAAACCTTATACCCAAAAATAATTTTCTTTATTTTCCCTTTTCATAATTAGTCAATTTTATCATGATTATTCTCCGAAATATTCAACAAATATCCCAAAAATTAATGTTAGTTTTGAAAACACTTCCTAACTTATCCATAACAATTAATAGAAGTCAAATTAATTACATTCAGAAAAAAACCACAGCCCCAGTAGTAAATCATCCACAAAACTATCACTCTTATAGAAGAAAAACAAGAAGTCACTCTGAAAATAAGTTATCAAGACTTTTAAAGCAAGTACTGGAAGAAAATTTTTTAATTGCCCCTATTGACATTTCACTGAATGCTACAATGCAACAAAAACTTCTATTACTTCTCAATGAACAGAACAATGAATACACTCCTATCTATAAATACTTTCACATTGGAAAGACACTTTATGAACGAAAACTAGAACTTGAAGCAACAAATCTCACTCCTGAAGCTATACAAAAACAAATTCACAATGAATTTAAAACAGCAGCTGAACCAACAAACACTCGCTACAAACTTAGAGCAGCTTTTAGACTTTATGATTTGTTTAATACTTGTGAAAATGTTCTACAAAATCCCATACTGCAACCAATAAAAGTCCAATACATTGGCAAACTTATAGAACTGAAATTTTAAAAATTTTCAGACCAGATTACTTCAATTATTTTGGATTACTATCTCAATATTACAGATAATGCTTGGACTTCGACGGAGCTCAGTCTTGAGGAGAAAATTATGTTATCAATAGAATTTTAGCTATTAATTAGCAGGAAAATTACCCTTATAATTTCTATAATTAATTAGTATATTAATATTATTTCAAATTATCATTTATTATTTAATCAATTATCACATATCACGATTCAATTAAATAATCCAATTAGTATAACAGAAAGTAGGATAATCAAATTACACAATACCCTAAACTTTGTAACATTCTAAAATTCGCCAAAATTTACAGAAATTCGCCAAAATTTATAAGAAATTTGCCAAAATTTATAGAAATTCGCTGAAATTATGAATAGTTCATCCAAATTAATCAATAGTTTAGCAAAATAACTTGTAGTTCATCAAAATGTATCTTTAATTCGCTGAAAGTTGAGCAAAGAGAAAAAGTGCAAGTTCATAGACTAGTACTACAATAAGTTGTATAAAAGAAGAGCTTTTTTCTTCAAAAAAATGTATTTTACTTTAGATTTATTACTTAGAACCATTCCTACACACACAAAAAGAAATAAATATCAAATAATTCAAAAAACCAAATTCTTTAATTATTGCACTTGGAAAATTCCCAAAACCCAACTAACATTTTGAAATTGATTAGCTACTAATTTCAGTAAATTGTTAGTGACTCCAGGTCTGAATAGAAAATATTTTCCTTGACAGAATTCAATTTCTTTTACATTTTTTTTACATTTTTTTTATTTTTTTATTATAATAATTAGGGTAGCCTACAGACGAGATTCCTGTAGAAGAGTTGACTTTCACAGCAAAGTAACTACACATTTTTAGTGAGCTTTCAGATGAGCAATTCCTAAGAAAGAGTTGATGTTTACTATAATGTAACTACATAAAGTAACTGGCAAGAAATTGGTCATTCCGCTTATAAGCCCAGCAATTCAAATTATAAGAAATAATTTGAAGATAAATTCAGTTACTGGAGGTCCAACTACTTTTTGGAAATGTGAATTCACAGCAAATCAACATTAACAACATTTAAGAAAAGAGACCAAAAACCTCTGGTAACACCAGACATGTTTTATTCCTCATTTGCCTAATTCTGGTTATTGTTCCCAGTTTGCTTTGGTTATGTTTAGTTCCCAAGTTGATTTGGACTTTGCAGTCGTCAAAACTGCTACCCTAAAAAAATGCTGTATTTGGTGGGAAATCTCTGGTTGTCAGTGATGCTTTAGGTGTTAAGAAGTGGGCCATTTGGCTGTTAACTGCAAAGTTTCTCTGCTTCCTCCTCCTAAGGCTTCCAAGATGTTTAATACATGTTTTGTGAGTGGTGTTTCTTATGCAAAAGCTTCTGCTTTTCTGAATTTTTCTGAGTTTCCTGCCCTGGCAGCTCCTACTTCCCCTTCTATGGTTATTGGTGATTCCTTGGTGTCTTCTCAGTTGGCTTCTTTGGAATCTGATTTGGTTAAGCTTTCTGTTTTGGTTGAGTCTATTGTTAAACCAGTTGGTTCTTTGGTCAAATTGTTCAAGCAGTTTATTAATGGGAACTTGGTTTCAAGCAGTAAACTTGGCCTTAAGGTCAATGAAATTATGGTGCATATGGGTTCTTTTAGTAAGATTGTTGGTAAGTTGGGGAGAGAAGTGGTTTCTTTAAAAAAGAAATGCTGCATGGAGGATATTAATATGTCTAGTAATTCAGAACACTCAGTTGGTTTGGATGATGAAGTGTTTTCTAACTTGATGTCTCTTTGGAAACATAAGCTTATTGATGTTAAAGTTAATATCTTGAAAACAGCTGAATGGCTGGTTGGATTGGTTCCTTATAGTGCAACTTTGTTTTTTGTTGTCCAAAAGATGTTATTTTTGGGTAAGTTTTCTTCTAGTGTTTCAATGTAGTATAGCCTGAACTGGTTCGAGTAGCTGGTTACATGTAGAAAATACATGAGCCACATTTAATTTAAGATTCTATGTGGTCATATTGTATTAGACAGTGATTAGATCTTGCTCGTTAAACTTTAATAAAAAAAAAATTTTAAAATAAAAATAAACCTTTTGTTTTTTAATATTTAATAATTTATTTATAATAAAATTTTCAAGTAAATATTTAATAAATTGTTATTTATTATTTTAATAATACTAAATTATGTTTCGTAAAAATTAAAATTATTTATTTTCAAGTAATTATTATTTTGTTTTATTAAGTAAAATTTAATTTAATTGTTTTTTTGCTTTTATTAATATAAAAAACTTTTTCTTTTATATTTGTATAATTACAATTAAAACAAAAAGTAAAATAGTTACAATTATTATTTTTGATATTTTTTTTATTAGTTTTAATAAATAAAATTTTTTTTTGCAATAAAAACAGTTAAATAATATTTTTTTAGCAATATAAATTTAAACCAATTTTTAACTGCTGTTAAAATACTGTTTTTAACTTTAAATAAAAGTTTTTTTTATTTAAAAATTTTTTTAAAAAACTAAATAAGTTTTATTTTTTTTTTATTCATTTAACGAGTGAGGTCCAAACACAGCCTAGTATTATACATCAAAGAAATAATCTAAACTAGATGTGAATCATGTGTTTTCTACATATGACCAGCTACTTGGGCCGATTAGAACAACACTATGCAGCTATATAAACTGAGACTAAACTACTAAGACCTGAAAAAAATAAACAAGACTTGCGAGAACCAAAACATACACCAAAAGCATTAGTCACACCAAGCAGTTTCACCACACCAGCGGGAAAACCCAAAGGCAAACCAGAAACCAAGGTGATAGCCGAATCATCAAGAGGGATCAAACCATGCTTTTTTTATATAGACACAGTGTTTAGCACGAACCAGCCAAACATTATCTTTAAAGGCTAAACTAAGAGAGTGCACAAACTTAACAATTTTCAGACCAGCCAATTTGGAATCGCAGAAGACAGATATGGTCTCCCAGAACCAACTATCAAAAACAAAACTCTTAAAGAGAGCCATATACACAGAGGAATTAGAAGCACAAGATGACAATAGCTGCAACATACATGAAGAAGCATGATTAGAACCAGAAAGTATTTTCCAAGAATCCATGTGAAAATCCAACAACTGACGGCGGGCAGACTCATCAACTCTACAAGAGAATGCATGATCTGACACCTCCACTTTACCACAATATAAGCACAATATACTGGGATAAAGTCTATTATAAAGACACTTCCAAACAGCAACAGGCAGATGGTAATGCAAAGTCTTCATGAAGTAAGTGCGTGCATAGGCTAAGGGCCTGTTAGTAAAACCAGTAGCCATGTGCAAATCAAAATGTCATACCAATGAAAAGCGGACCCAGTCAATCTCAAAAAGCAGACAGGTCTTCAAAAACTTGCAACCAGAATCAACCTCCCAACGTGTATGACAAACAGAACAAAAAATATTACAAACAAAGTGTCTAGAATTGCCAAAAATCATATTACCATCAGCCATAATAAAACGTTCATCCACACATGGAGGAAGACACCAATCTGAAAGAGAAGCAGTATTAGTAATCACGTCAGCACACTCATTCCCCAAAACACCAGAGTGATCTTTCATCTTGTGCCAACTAATCTTCAAGTTCTTATTACAAATAACATTAAAGATATGTTGACGTTTGATCTAATATTGATTATGAAAGTTAGAAGTTGCCAAACCCAATTCCAACTTGTAAGCATCCAAAGCAGATTGACTGTCTGAAAACAAGTGAACAGAACTAGACAAAGAAACACACTTCAAAGCCAGTGCAATAGCCTGTAATTCTGCCAGTGTAGAAGACATCAAATCCAACACCCAAACTCAAACCAATGTCCTCAAAGAATACAGTAGCACTGGTGCTACAGTTGACTGTACCAAAGTTTTTCAAGGACCTGTCAGTGTACACAAACAACATGCTAGTATCAACTTGGGAAAGATGATCACAAATAGATACACAGTCACTGAATTCAAGAATGTTCAAAGGACCAGTACCACACAAAGCCATGAGGCAAATTGAAGAGGCAGATACACTATTGAGAAATGCAGTAGACAACTTGAACCAATTAGGAACAGAGCCACAAGGGTCCAACCTTTTCCATCACTTAAAGATGTACCAATTGAAAACAATACCATGACGATCTCAAAGTTGCTTCACATATGCAATATTATATCACTGAAGAGAAGGAAGAAATTTGATAAACTTTAACTTATCCAGAACAGCAGACATGGGCATTCCATCACAGAACTAAAAAAAACTGGCCAAGAGGCCACTCAGAGATAAATTACAGTCAAGAAGAATACAAATCATGCCTGCCAAAAAATTATTAAAAGCACTAACATGAGTATAAACAGGAGAGACCAATGAATGAACAGAGTGCCAACACTGAATTTTTAGATCATGAGACTGATAAGAAAACAACCGACCCAAAATTCCACCAGAGTTTACAAAGCCAACAAGTGAAGCAATCTTACTTTCAGACTGGATTTGCAAAAAAGATTTCAAACCATAAAAGGAAGAGTGGTGGATGGTATCACTAGGAAAGTCAAGTGGTAAACTAGACTTGAGTTTCAAGCCTTTATGAATCAAGGCATTCTATTTGTTGTACACACCAACAGGAACAAAGCTAAACTGCATTCTGTAGTTGACAATAGGATGAAGGACTGCTGACACTAATATAAGAACTGCTTATCTGATACAGCTTTTCTCAGAACCTGATTTGTAAAAAATCTGACATCCGAATATGTCTTGGCCAAACTAGGCTTTGAAAAATTCTCAGTCAAAAAAAAGATATCCAAATACTGATGAGATTCCCCTTTTTTGGCAATAGTGATAAAAGAGCCACTTATAAAAAGGGATGGATTGCTGATTTTGCTATTGATGGGAATGGCCACTGTCTTTTTGTTATTAATAGAAATGTCATTGATCCAGAAAAAATCACTAGCAATATTAAGAATGTGTTGAGTAGCATTCTGACTGCTACCAACCCAAATTGTATTATCAACAAAAGCACCAGCAGCAAAAAATAAAGAAAATCCAGCCCGAGATTCAGTGTGATCACTCTTAGAGATAAAATGAGAATTAATTTTATATCCACATACTCTCTTTTAGCACTTGACTTTACACAACAGAGGATCATAAAATACGCGCCATAGAAGAGGGGAAAAAACTTCACCTTGGTCCAAATCATCATGCACACAATAATTATCTGTTAAACCAAAATCTGTCATAACCTAATTGATATGATCCTTATAAATATTACCAAAAAATAGAATAAATCTGTTACACATTTTAATCCTGACCAAACTTTTCTTAAGATAATCTTAGCCAACAGAATCATACATTTTCTGCATATTCTGCAAAAGTTTTATTATAATTATTGTTATTATAAAAAGTCTAAAAAACTTTTAACAACAAACCAATAACTTTTATATTTGCTTAGATAATTAAAAAAGCAAAAAAACATTTTTTTTTAATTTAAAACAATTGACTTTTTTAAAATATTAATTTCAAGATAAGTTAAGATTAATTATTAGCTGTATTGTTAAATATAATGTTTTTAGTAAATTATTATCAGTCTTAAAAGCAAAGCAATCTATTAAGCTATTTAATCTTAAAGATTAAACTGATTAAATAAAAACTGAATTAATTTCAGCTTTTTTGTTTTTTGGTATTGCTTTTAGTAATATTTAAAAAACAATCTTCAATTGTCAAAAAAATTTTAAGTAGATAACTTTTATTTTGGTGTTTGATGCCATTTTTAAGTTTAAATTAGTTTTGGTTAATTTTTTGTTTTATTTGTTGTCTGATTTTATTAAACTTAAGTCAGTTTTTAAAAATAATATTAAGCTATTTTGTATAAATTTTGCTTCTAAGAATTTTTTGGTTGTTATTGTTAATGTTTTTATTAATTATTATTTTTTTAATTATATTTAAGATTGTAAAATTTTTTGTAATGGCTTTTGGTTTTTTTTTACTTTTGTTATACTTAATAATATTTTCTTTAGTATATTTTCTAATAATATTAAAAATGCTTTCAATATTATAGATCGAATTTTTATATAGGTGTTAGTAATTTTTATAACTTAGTACTTAAATTTGTTGTTATAAATTCTGAAGATTTTTTGAAAATTTTGTATAAAAGTTCTTTGTATAATAGACAAAAATTTATTTAATAATAGTAAATTATAAATTTATTAATTTTTTTAGCTTAGTAATTAATTTATTCTGGTATTTGTACTTTTTTAGTAAGCAATCTTAGTTTTTTAATTATGTTTATACTTTTTTCTGGTGTTTTTTATTAAATAATTCTTAATATTATAATCTTAATACATTTTTTACAATTAGTTAACAACTTAAATAACACAATTAATAAAATAATAAAATAATAAAATAATAAAATAATAATTAGTAATTTATCAATAGCTATAATCAATAGCTATTATTTTAATATAATTATATAACTTTTATAAATGATAATAATATTAATATTATAATAATATGTTTTAATATAATAAGCTTGAATTTATTAATTAATAAATAAATTAAAAGGTTTTATTAAATAATTTAATTAATTTGTAGTAATTAATAAAAATAAAAATAACTAAGCTGATTTTAAAGTAAGCTTGTTTTGTTTTAAAAATAATTTACTGATAAATTAAACTAATAAATTAATAAACTAATAAATTAATGAATTGATATTATTTTGATTTCTATTATTTTTACTATATATATAAATTTTTGTAATATAATATTTTTAAAATTTTTACAATTACTTTGAATTATTGTTAAAATTTTTGGCATTTTTATTAGTTTTTTTGCAATTTCTAAAATTTTTAGTATCATGTTTTTTGATAATTTTCTATTTTGTTATTGGTTATTTTATGTTATTATTATTTTTTAATATTGAGTTTTTACAAAAAATTTTAAGTTTTTTTTTTAAATAAATTTGCATGTTTTTTTTATTATAATCTTGAAAATTTTTGTTTTTAATTTTTTAAATTGTGAATTAGTTATTTTTTTTAATTGGTTTATTGTTAAGTTTTTTATAATTGGATATAATAGTATTTTATTGTATTTATAAAAAATTGTATATAATTAATAGATTGTTTTTAAATGGGTTATTAAGTTATTTTTTCCAATAAAATGTTTTACTTGTTGTATTATTTTTTTGTTAAACACCTATTTAAAATTATTAATATATAATGTTTAAATGTTTAATTATTGTCTTAAATAGTAATAACAGTATGCTATTAAAAACTGTTCTTTTTAACTTTTTCAGTTTTTTTTTATTAGTTTTCGTATTAAATACTTATTATTAAATTTTTGAAAGTTTTTTTATTTTTTTAACAAGTTTTTTGATGTAATTATTTTCTTGTTTTTAAATTTTATTGTATAGCATCTTTTTAATTATCTTGTTTTTTTAAGTATTTTTATAAAGAATTTTTTGTTTGTTGACTGTTATTTTTATGTCTAAGTTTTTGGTTTTCAATATTTGAAATAATTATTGTGGTATTATATATATTTTATTTGTTATTTCTATTTTTTGTTTTATTTATTGCATATTCTGATTATATTTGTAATAATTTTTAATTTTGTAATATATTGACTTCAACAATAATGATTTTAAATCTTGTAAAATTTTATTTGGTTTAACTAATATTTTTTGCATTTTTAATTAAAATATGTTAAAATTTGCTAATGTTTTATTATAATATAACTTTAGCCAATTTTTATGTACTGCTTTAATCAAAATTTTGTTTTCTAATTTTAGTTTATATAATTTATTTTTTAGTATTTTTTCAATATATAATAATCTGTTTTATTTTAAGTCAAATTTTTTATTCTATTGTTTTTTTGCTTTTGTATAATATAAAAGTACTTTGTTTTTAATCTTGAATTTAGCTGGTTTATTTAACAACTGACTGTTATGTTTTTTTTTGTTTTTTCTGTAACTTTTTGATATAATCACTTGTTTTTTTTTGTTTTTCAAGATTTTTATTAAGTTATATATTTATTTTAATAGTATTACTTAAAATATGTCTTTTGTTATTGGTTATATTAGATTGATTGTTATTTTTTTTATTGGTAATATTGTTATTTTGCTATATACTAGTTCAAATAGTATAATTTGAATAATATATTGTTTTATTGTTCAATATATAAATAGTATTAATTATATAAATATGTTTTATTTTTTTTGGTTTTTTTAACTAATAGGTTTTTTGATTGAATAGTAATTTTTTTGAATATTTATATTAATATATTAAGTTTTAATAAATTAATTTAGTTATTAATTCTATATTGGCTTTTTATATGATTCTAATTTCTGGCTATTTAGTAAGATAGTTTATAATAATAACAATATATTAGTTGTTTTTAATTGTTATTAATAATAATTTTATTAAGTTAATTTTAATTTTATTAAATAATTGTTTAATTTTAATTGGTCTTAATAGTTTGCTTGATTTTATTTCTTTTTTTTTTTGACAAACATTATATTTTTGTATATTATCTTATATTTAATTATATTATTGGTTAATAATATAATTGCTTGGTTTTTTTAATATTAATTTTTAATTAAAATATCTTGTTATTAAGTTTAAATATATATTAAACAATATTGTTTCTTTTTCTTGTTTTTTTACTATTTATAATAAATTATTCAAGTTTTATTGATTTTTTTAGTATAGTATATTTTAATAATTAATATAATATTTGATTTATTAAAAAATTTTATTTTGTTTATTTTAAAATAATTTTTTTTAAATTGTTTAATAATAATATAATAAGTTAATTATTAGTAGTTTAAATTTTATTTGTTGTTTTGTTATTGTTTTTATTCTTATAATTATAATTATTATTTTTTTATAATATATTTTATATTTAATAATAAAAATACAATTTTTTATTTAGTGGTTCTGTTATTAGCTAGTTTTTTCTTGGCCAATAATATTAATTCTTTATAATTAATATAGATATCAAATTCTTAATATAAATATTTTTTTATTTAATTACAGCTTAATAAATTGTTAAGTATTCTAATATTAAAATTCTATGGTTTTTTTATTAAATTCAAACTTCTGCTAATATATATTATTGGTGTTGTTAAAAAAAGAGTACATATAGTAATAGAAAAATTATGTAAATAGATGATATTATCTAATAGAAATTAACAAAAATCAAAAATAATAATATTATAATATATTAACTAATTATTAAATAATAATATAAATAGTATAAAGCAACAAATAAAAATAAAAAAACGTAACATGTACACAATAGCATATAAAATATGCACAAATACACCCAATTTAACATAATTATAAACAAGTAAGCCAAAAAATATTTACAATTAAATAAAAAGCTTAATAACTTAGTAATTATTTATTAATCAATTAGAATAAACACAATTATGTATAATATAAAATATGTATATATACTATAGTTTTTTAATTAAACAAACAAACAAACAGACAAAAAGTCAATTAGCCAAAATAAAAGAAGAGAAAAAAAAATTAAATTATAATTTCAAAAAAAACAAAATCAAATATATAAAATTACCTAAAATCTATTTGCAATAATACTTTGGCCGAAATTAACAGTTAACTTAAAAATTCAGAACAACTTTTTTATATTGTTACTTATAAAAAAAGAATACAAAAAAATAATAATAAAAACAAATAATAAAAATAGACCAATAAAAAAATAGTACTTAATATATGGGCACATTTTTAAGAATATATATATTTGCAAAAAATAAATATATTGTTAAGAAATTACAATATATTTTCAGATATTGTTTAGAAATAAACACAGTTTTAAAAAGTAGTATAGAAAAGAATAAGAATATGTAAAATTTTATATAACAAGAATTATATATATAGTAGTAGTATTAGAAATAAATAAAAAATTCAGACAAATTTGTAGTTAGTTAACAATAAATATTCATAAAATACTTCTTTTTTCAAAAGATAGTTTTCTATATCTTAAAGTGAAATTATTTAAATATTAAATAAAATTATTACTTTATTATTTAATTTATGTTATTCTTATTATTAAATTAAAATTATTATTTCTTAATTCTATTAACAACTTATGTTAATAATATCTGCTACTTAACTATACTAAACCAATAACTTTTGATCATAACTATTAATGAGATATTAATTTTTTATTTTTTATTTTATTTTATTTTATTTATTTTTTATTTTATTTTATTTTATTTTGTATTGTGTACTAATTGATTAAAAAATTAAGTACTAAGATATTGATATCAAAGATAGCTTGATAAAAAATTCATAAAACAAATATGAAAACTTAAAAATGATTTATTAGAAAAATACAACTATTAAATTAAATCAGCCTTTATATTAAAAAAAAATTTAGAAAAACAACTACTAAGTAAATCTTTGTCTATTATACAAAAAACTCAACCAAAATTTTTAAAAAATATCAACAGCATAATTAATTATTGAGTACCAAGTTATAGATTTGTTATTTATTTTAATATCCCAAATAATTATCTGTGACAATATTTTAAAAAAATAATCTCTAATTAAGACTATTTTCAAATACTAATTTTGTTAAAATTTTACTTTTTTTTTATTTAATTTTTTTCTAAATTTATTAAGAATAGAATATCACTTTATTACAAATAAAGAAATACAGATGTTTAATATTAACACAAAATAAAAAAATATCTTTACAGAAGTTTAAGAAAAGACACAATTAAAAGTATAAAGATACAACAAAATTTTTTTTTAAAAGACAAGTATAATAAGAACTACCAATAATAATTTTAATAAAAATATCACATAACACACTAAATTAAATAAAAAACATTTATCAGAAAAAATTATTTAATATTTGCTAAAAAAGACTTACTAACCCAATTTTCAGATTCTTAAATAATTAAATAATAATAATTTTTAAACAAAAATACAGCATTAATTAAACAACACTTATTAAAACTAATATATTTATTAATACATAATTATAATATAATCAAAATATTATCTAATTTAGAATACTTAAGAAAAATTAACCTAATTCTATTATTAAAATTTGTTCTTATTATAATAACAAAAAAATAATCTGTAATATTTAATGTTTATTTAAGACCCAATTTTAATTTATTCAAGTTGCTTAAATTCTAACAATAATTGATTGTATAAGTTATTAAATTAAAGTAGTAAAACAAATAATATTTACTAATTTTTTTAGCCAAAACTTATATTATTAATTTCAAAAAAGATTAGAATTATTTGATAATTGTTTTCTAGCTAAATTAATTTTAACTATTACATGTATTATTAAATTTAATATTTACTTAGACAAAACCCAAAATTCCAAGAACAAAAATAAAGTCTATATTAAGAATTAACTATATATATTATACTACTCAATACATAATTATTCTTAATAACTCTAATACAAATATACTAAAAAATTAAAAATACATTTGACAAATTTTTTTATTTACTTTTAATAAAAACAAAAAAAAGATAATAACTAAGATAACCAACAAAAACTAAAAACTTTAGTACAAATATTCTATCAAAAAAACATAAGTTAACAGTAGATATTAATTTTATTATATAAAAAATTTTAAGTTATATTACTGGATAATCAAATTAACATATTATTAAAAACTGTATTTTTATCTATTATAAAAACAATCTTCCAAAATTCTAACTATGTTTACACTTTATTCAGAAAAAAACTTTTTAAAAAACTTATTCTAAAAAAATACTTTTTGTGAATTTTAAACTTATTATTTCCATAACCAAACTTTCAGACCACTTGAAAACCTAAACTTGAACTAGAATTTAAGCTTAAATTTGAACTTAAGAACAATATACCAGAAAAAAAAAATTTCCAAATGAATTAAAACCAAAATCTATAGTTTTTTTTTTTTAAATATCTGTAAATTCTTAAAAAATAGCTGCTTTTTATATTATAAAATGAATTAATTTTATTAAAAAAAAAATATGTTTATACTTAAATTAAAAAAACACAAAAAGCAATTCTAATAAATAATTAAAATAAAATTTACAGTTTTTAAATCTTACTATTTTTCTTAAAAAACACAGCCAATTCTTAATATCAGAATTTAAATTCTAAATTTAATACTTTTGTATGATTTTAAAACATATTTTTAGAATACTTTTTTTTTTATTTTTTTATTTAACGAGTAAGATCCAAACGCAACCTAGTGCTATACATCATACAAATGATCTAAACTAGGTGCGAATCATGCACTTTCTACATGTGACCAGCCACTCGGGCCAGTCAGGACTACACTATACACCTATATGTACAGAAACCAAATCTTCAATATCTGAAAAAAATGGACAAAACCTACGAAACCTGAAACCAACTCCAAAAGCCTCAGCCACTTCTAGCAATCTAACCATACCAGCCAAAAATACCATAGACAAACCAGAAATTGAAGCAGGAGTGGAGCCGTCATGTGGAATCAAACCATGCTTTTCCATAAACACTTGGTGTCTGGTGCAGACCAACCAAATATCATCCCAAAATGCAAGACAGAACTCATGCACAAAGCT
This sequence comes from Geosiphon pyriformis, assembly GCA_016748015.1. Taxonomy (NCBI): domain Eukaryota; kingdom Fungi; phylum Glomeromycota; class Glomeromycetes; order Archaeosporales; family Geosiphonaceae; genus Geosiphon; species Geosiphon pyriformis. The sequence continues at coordinate 194,194 of JAAOMT010000031.1, read as the reverse complement.
CACAATCCTTTTAGTACCCTCCTTAGAATTTTTAAAAACTGAGACAGACTCACAAAACCATTCATCGAAAACAAAGTCCTTACACAGAACAACACTAATTCCAACTTCAGAAACACAAGAAGCCAAAGCCTGTAAGACACATGAAGAAGAACGAGATAGACCAGAAAGAGCCTCCCAAGCTGAAGCATGAGCGCCCAACAAATGAGCACGGCCAACGGCATCCTGAGGACATGAAAAAACATGATCCGAGGTCTCAATGTCACCACAGAACAGACAGACCACACTGGGGTATCTCCTATCATACAAATACTTGCACACGGCAACAGGAAGCCGATGATGGAGAGCCTTCATAAAGTAAGTACGACAGCCTGCCATGCACATGCTGGTAAAACTGGATGCCAAATGAGAATTGGGATGTCACACCATAGAAGACTTTGACCAATTGGTATCAGCACACAAACTATCATTCACAACACAAGAACCTACTCCAACCTCCCAACGAGCTCAATGAACTGACTGGAAAACATTACAAACAAAGTGTCTAGAATTACCAGAAACTGCCATATCACCAGCACATAGAAAACATTCACTAACCAAATGAGGTAGGTGCCAAACAGAGAGAGCAGCATCTTTGGCAAGTACATCAGCATGCTTATTGCCTAAGACACCTGAATGACTTTTCACCTTAACCCAATTCACATCCAAATTTTTCTGACAAATGATGGTAGCAATGTGATGACGTTCAATTCAACAGCAGTTTCTGAAATCCAGACAAACCAGTGACAACTCCGACCTACATGCATCTAAAGCAGCTTGGCTATCCAAGAACAAATCAATTGAATGAGAAAAAGAAACACACTTAAGGGCCAAAGCTATGGCTTGCAGCTCTGCCAGAGTAGAAGAAGCCAAACCAGACACCCCAACATCCAAATCCAAATTAATGTCCTTAAAAAAAATGGCAGCACCCATCCTCACATCAACAGTGCCCAGACCAGAAAAAGATCCATCTGTATACACAGAAAGGCAGGCAGCATCAATGGTCAGCAAAGTGTCACAAACCACACCAAAATCATGAGAAAAACGAATATCAGACACAGCATGACCATCCACCAAAGAAGAATTTGAGGAGAGAGGTACAACACCACCAAGAAAGTGAATGGAAAGATCAAACCAGAAAGGGACTGGACCATGAGGGTCTAGCCTTTTCCAACGCTTAAAAGTCCCCCAACTGAAAACATCACCATTATGGTCACAAAGCTGTTCCACGAAAGCAATTCCATAATGCTTGAGTGAAAAGATACACTTGAAAAAACAGGATTTACCAAGAACCAAAGACATAGAAGTACCATACTGACGACGAAAAGCACAAGCCAGAGGACCCCCTAAAAACAAATCACACCCAGAAAAAATACAAACCACACCAGCCAAAAAATTATTCAAGGGATTAACACCAACACAAGCCAGAAACAGCAAGAGATGACGAGAATGCCAGCTGAGAACCTGGAGGTCAAGAGACCTATGAGAAAACAAGCAACCCAAGACACCAGTGGAATTCACAAAAGCAATAACGGAGGCTGACATACTCTCAGCCTGGATCTGTTCGAAAGTTTTCAGATTGTACAAAGAAGGATGATGAAGTGCATCACTGGGAAAATCATGTGGCAACCCAGACTTGAACTTAAAGATCTTACATACTAAAGCATTCTACTTACTACAAACACCAAAAGAAACAAAACTGAACTGAGTCTTATAGCTGATGATAGGGAAAAAAACTGCAGACACCAAATATGCACACTGTTTGTCTGAAATCGCCTTCCTCAAAACAAGATTCACAAAAAACCATACATCAGCCTAAGCTTTAGCCAAGTTAGACTTCAAAAGACCCTCAGAAGACAAAAAAATACCCAAATAGTGATGAGATTCCCTTTTTCTGGCAATAAAAATAGGTGCGCCACTGATAGTTAAAGGAGGGTCCATCACCCAACAGTTAATAGGGATGGCCACCGTCTTGTCATTATTCACAGAAATGTCATTGAACCTGAAAAATTCACTAGCAACATCAAGAATGTGTTGTGTAGCAGCCTGGCTGCTACCAATCCAAATAGTATCATCGACAAAGACACCAGCAGTGAGAAACAAAATCAATCCAGCTCGAGAATCTACTCGGCCTGTTTTAAAAACAAAATGAGAATTCAACCTGTAGCCCCACACACTCTCCTGTCTCTTGACCTTGCACAAAAGTGAATCATAAAAAATACACCAGAGAAGAGGCAAGAAAACTTCTCCCTGATCCAGCCCATCATGGACACAATACTCATTAGTCAAACCAAAGTCAGTCATCACTCTGTTGATGCGACCATTGTGAATACTGCCAAAAAATCTAATAAACCTGTTACACATTTTGATTCTAACCAGACTCCTCCTAAGATGTTCCCAACCAACTGAGTCATAAGCCTTGTGCATGTTCTGTAAAACCAGCCAAAGTTCATGGTTCTTCTCCAAAGCATCCTCAACCACAGAACTGACAGCAAAAATGGGAGATTGTGTCATCGTACCTTTCAAAACCAAAAAATTGTTCTCATGAAGAACATCAAAAGTGCTGCAAGCCAAAGAGATCTTATCCGAAAGGATCTTGGAGAGAATCTTGTGAGCCGTTTTAATTAAAGCTATAGGATGGGTGTTCATGAGAACTCCCTCCCATTCATATGGTTTAGAAATCATCAAAACCCAAGCTTCCCTCCAAGGTTCAGGAACCAACTTGTCAACCAGACAGATATTCAAGAGCACCAAAAGCATATCCAAAACAGATTTGTCACAATGTTTCCACAATTTGTTGGAGATACCAGAAAGACCAGCCACTTTTCCATCAAGAAGATCTTTAACAACAGCTGACAACTCATTAAAACTAATCGAGCACATGACATCAGAAAAAGCACCATCGAACATGTAATCCAAGGGCCGAAATTGACAAGCCCAATCCTCAGAGAAGTCAAACACCACCTCACATTTTCTGGTCCATCTCTTCATAATTTCATCCACCTTAGACTTAACCAAATTAGGCTCCAAAATCAACTCATCTTCTACAATCAGATGATCTAGGACCACCTTGCGAAAAGGATGCTTCAAAACACTTCTAATAGTGTGACCCTTGTTCAGCTCAAAACTCTCCATTCTCTTATCAATAGCCTGCTTGATCGAGGATTCTTCAGTGCGCTTAGATTCCAATAATTTCAAAAAGCAGTACAATTTCCTTGCTTTGGCTAGCATAGAACAAATAAGATCAAAATTAGAATCTGAAAAAAACAGAGACTTAACCACTGATGCACCAGGAGAGTCGAGTCTGTGCCACACCTCCAACAAAAAAGCAAAGCCATCACTCGAAGCCAAATGCGAAGCCTTGACCAACTTAGAAACCAGCAGCTCCAGCTTATAAAACCTAGAAGAAGTTTTGGTAAACACACCATCAAAACCTTTGAACCATTTTTTCTTAAATGTATCACCCGCTGAAAGAACCATGATCTTGCGAACAATGTCTCATATAGTGTCCATATCTGAAAACCTCACTGCCACATCAAAAGCATCTGAGAACATAGAGACATTAGCAGCTGAAGCATTCTTGAACTCTAACCACTTAGCATCATTAGCACTTTTGATGTCAAACTTTTAACAATCTCTATTCGCTTGCTTGCGAAGAGAATTCAAATGCGTATCCAAGAGCCCACCCAAACCCAAATCCACTAAAACAGCTTGATAGTCTATGTTAAAATGCTCACTGACATTCAAAACTTCACAACACACTATTGTATTAACAAGACTTGAGGAGATAAACACGTAATCAATTATTTTCTTAACACTCCTAGAATTCTTCCAAGTGGGTATTTTTGCAGCTGGACTACCAACTAAAGAATTGACCAGACCCAAATCAAAGCATCTTTTGAAACTTGCACTTTTATGAAAACTGTCTTCATTAAAATCACCTCCAAGAATGACGAAAGAAGATTCATTAACAGCCCTTGCAATAAGAGAGTTAATTTCATCAGCCTGAGAAAACCACACCACCGAAGAAGCACCAGCGTAGAGCCCCAGAATTGACACTGAGAGCTTATTCTTAAAAAGTAATCTAACAGATAGGAGCTGGCCAAGCACTTCAGAAACCTTGCATACATGCCTTGCCAAAGAAGAGTTCATGACAACCACCACACCAGCACTCAGATATCCAGAATCCAAACCAGAGGCAAACACCCAAACACCATCAAACTTGTTGACGATCCAAAGACAAACCTTATTCTTCAACTTCATTTCAGTAAAAATAGAAACCAAATTGCCCATGTCCTTGTGCCAACAAACTATATCTTCTTGTTTCACAGGAACGTTCATGCCCCGAACATTACACATAGCAACCTTCCAAATCAAACTGGTCATTAAGAAGACGAGAGAGCCAAAGAACCCAAACCAGAACACAACATATCCAATCTTGCCAAAACTGAGCCAACTGATGCATCCAAAGCCATCAACTTTGACTCCAAACCACCAACCTTGGCAGTCAAAACCTTCGAACTACTGGAACCAAAATCAGGATTGGCATCATTAACAGTTGGGCAAAGAGAAAGAAATGTTGCCAACAGAACATCCAGTGTTATATCCAAATCCACGCATGAGGCCAGAGAAGCAGACGCAATGGGATGGGAGACGAGAGAAGAAGACACCAAAGATACCACTTCAACACAGCTCAGCTTTTTCACAATGGCAGAAACCTGGTCTGTCAAAAGCTCCAAAGAGCGTTCCAAAGATGCCACCCGATTGCATAAACCAAAGATATCAGAAGGGGAGGATTCTACCAAGGCAGATCCTGCACCAAAACTTGCACCAATAGCAAAAGAACTCGAAGGAACCACACAAGAGAGAGTGCCACTAGCAACTTGGACCCATGTCTTGCCACCAAAGGAAACTGGGTGAGCGATAAGAGCCTGCTTCCTCCTATATACATTAGCCAGACGAACCCGATCCTGAAAAGTTACCACCCACTTACTGCAAGCACCAGAATTCTCACTCATAGAACAAACATCAGAAACATGACCAAATTGTTTACACACTGCACAACAGGCCAAAGAGAAATTGGCCCAATGCAAACTCACACCCTTGAAGACCAGAACCGAACCAATAGCAGCCAACTTAGATGCCTCACTTTCAAAACTGATCACAGCACACCGATCACAAACATATGAAGTTGGATTACGGCCAATAAAACAAGTTTTCTCATCATAAGCCTCCACCAATCCAGACAAATCATGGGTGGTGGTGCCAACTGGAAGAGTGTAAAGCAATGCCCAATGCTGATCCCTAGATACCCATATTTGTTTATCATTAACAGCCTTTGCCACACAAACAGAATCTTTTCCCACAAGAACAGACCATCTAACTGCGACCAAATTGGCTACCTCCAATAATTCAAATTCTACCAAGGCCTTTTGCCAAAGACCAATAAGCTGCATCTTGATTGACGCAATTTTTCCAAATTTAGAAAACACCGCCTCAACTGCAGATTTGGGAAAATTGACAGGAATCTTCTTGATTATTACTTCCCGATTCAAATGAATGTTTACTTTCTTAAGATTATTATTCACAATGATTTTTTCACAGATTGCCAACTCTCTGGCCTTAACCAAACTAGACTCACTTGTGAAAGTTGACCTAATGACTCCAGGAAATTTTGAGGAAGTTGAAGCACTCCCAAAACCATTAATTTTATAAAAAATCTTTTTGATCTTAAATAACTTATCACTATTTGACTTTCCAGGCACAGCCAACAACTCCACATCCAAAGTAAAAGATTTTACTGGCTTGAAACGACGACATTCTAAACCATGTGACTTGGACAGCAGCAACTGATTGGACCCAACAAACATGCGAGGAGGGAGCTCCAAAACACTATTGTTGTCATTTTCCAGATTGAAAGAAAGTTGTTTCAGCGGCTTGTCTAAGACATACGTTCTCGTCCTCGTCTTTTTTGAAATAGTGTCATCCATTAAGTCGTCATTTCCAAAGATGTTGGAATTGATGTAACTAGTTTCTTTGGCAACCAAGTTTTTCATATTCTCCAAGTCGGATACCTTGCTGACGTTGTTACTCTCGTTTTCCACTTCGCTATCCCAAGATGCCTTACATTCACCACCATCAGCCAGCAATGAGTCCGCATACAAAAGTCCAACTGAAGAATCTATCATGGTACCAGACATGACAGGTTTCCTCACTTTCTTGAAAGAGGCACCATGAGAGTAAACACTCTCAACGCGAGCCTTCTTCTTAGAGCCTGACCGGGACCCCAACCCAGTTGAAATTGAGCCCGAAACACCAACAAAAGAGCCAGCTGAATCCATAGTCACAAATATAAGTGTGTCCAAAGAAATAGCGACGAAAACAAAAGAGAAAAAGAATAAAAGAAATGTACTTCTTTGGCAGAATAACTTTGCTCTCGGTGTGGCCAGGGAATTGATGAGAGAAAGATTATGCAAAATAATATTAACAATATTTAAAAAAAGAAACCAAAAATCTCTGATAATACTAATTACAAAATTAATAATAGATATAATTACAAAGACAGTAAAAAACAAAAGTTTTAACATAAAATTTTTTATTAATAAAAAATAAAACAAATAACTTAAAACTATTAATAAGTTTAATAAAAAAACTTGAAAAAAAAGTAATAATATTTACAGTTAACAGACAAATAATCTAAGTTTTAATATTTATAGTAATAATAATATTTAATAATTTCTTATCAAATACAATTTTTATATAAAATACCAGTTTTTACAACAGCCAGATTTAAAATAAGAATTAAAAAATCAAAAATAAAACAAATATAATTATTAACTTAAAAAATTAAATTATTAATTTCAAAAACAATACAACCAAAAAAAAATTGATCAATTTGGTCTTAAAAGTATTTTTAAAGTAATAATTTCTCTTTGATTAAGCAAAAAAAAATCTTAATACTATCTTTTTTAATTAATACAGACTAATTATTAAAAACAGTAAAAACAAAAAAAAAGTTATTAAAATAAACAATAATATATTATTACAAACCAACAGATTTTAACTTAATTAAAATAATAATACCAAAAACATTAAAAGCACTTTTAATATTATTAGAAAATATATTAAAAAAAATATTATAAAATATAATAAAAGTAGAGAAAAAAACCAAAAACTATTATAAAAAATTCTATAATCTTAAATATAAACAAAAAAACCATTAATAAAAACTTTAACAATAGCAACTAAAAAAGTTTTAAAAGCAAAATTTACACAAAATAACTTAATATTATTTTTTAAAACTAACTTAAATTTAACAAAACCAAATAATAAACTAAGTAGAATATAACAATAATATTTGGTGCTCAAGATTTGGATTTATAGAGAGCTTTTAATGGGTTTTTTTTGATAAATTTATTTGATGTGTTAGTGTTATTAGTCTCTAAAAGTCTGTTTGATTGATATAAATTTACTCATAAAGTTCTTTGGTTATAAGGCACAGAAAGATATTTTACAATATTGCAACTTTTTGTGTAAATATAAGCTATCTTCTCTAAGCTAACAAGTACAGTCATTAAAATCTGGTGGTGTCTTTTTGCCATTTTGGTAAGCTACCAGGATAATATTAATATCCAAACTTAAAAAAAGCTTTTCTCTTTTACTAGGCTATCACAAAGTCTATTTCCAAACAGTTAATTTTTTTATGTTGCTGCTTTACAAGAAAAAATAAAATAAAAATAAATAAATTAATATTATCAATTGTTATAATCAAGAGTAATTGATTCAGATTGTTACTTAATTGCAATCAGAATGCCAACTCGTAAAAGGGTTTGAGATATTTATGCTAAAAGCATCTGGCCCAGAACAAAAGTACAAAACAATAATTAGTATAAAAAAAACACAGGATGGTTGATAATTATATATCAATAATTTCAGATTTTAAATAGATTTTTTATTTTTCATAAGATGTAATAATTATAAAAAAAAATTGATTCTTTTTTTTTGGCTGTCTTTCTAACTTTTACAACTACTTATTTTTATACATTTTTTTTGGTTTTACAAAATTGTTTTTTTAATTGTTTTATTCTTGTTAGCTATTGCTTTGCTATTTCTATTATTGCTTTATTTTTTTATATTATTACTAGTTATCTTATGTTTTAACTAGTTATTTCATATTATAACACATTATTAAGTTTTATATTATGTTATCTTAAGTTATTACATGTTATTTTATGTTCTTTTGGGTTATCTTGTGTTATTTCATGTCATTATGTTTTTGGTCATGTTTTTTTCATAACTTTGGATTGGTTTTTCTACTCAAGTAACAATGTTTTAAAAGTTATTAAAAACAGCTTTTTATTTATATTTAAAAAAAACATTATTAAAATATTTTATTAGCTATTTTAACAACAAAAAAACTTTTTTTTATTAAAACTTTATTAATTATTATAGAAAAAATAATGGTTAAAATTTTTTTATTTTTTGTTCTGATTATGATTATAAAATTAGAAAAAAAAGTTTTTTTAAAATTTCAAATTTTTTTTAAATATATTAATATAATACTTATTTAAAAAGTATCTGTTCTTAGTGGTTGTTTGTACAACTTTGGCTTTGTTAATAAGTGTTTTATAAAAAATAGATCTAATAATATAGTTGTTTATATAAATAAATTAGTCAAAGATTTAGAATCTGTAAGTGTTTACAATAGTGCTGTTGTCTATTTTTTAGACATTAATATAAATATAAAGATTAGAATACATAACTTGTTCTCTTTAACTCTAATAAAATTGCAGACTATTACTTTTGCTTTGAAATATGTTCTTATATACAGTTTGGTTATATTGTTTATAAATAGTTAAATATTATTGAATATGTGTGTTTTGATTAGAAAAAATATTAGTTTCAATTTTTGTAATAAATGCTAAATAGAAAGTAAACATATTTATTAGACTATTATATTTAAGAATCTGTTAGTTGATTGAAATAAGATCAAGAATTATTCTGGGGTTATTAACAATAAACATATAAATTTTTTTAATATTGGCATTATATTTAATTTATATTGTCTGTTAGAATACTATACTATTTTTTTGCTATTAAAAGCATATTTGTTTCTGAAAATGTTTATTACTTTGTTAAATGTCTGTTTGAGACTATTGGTTTTATTAATTGGAAATTTAAATATGCTAATAATACTGTAAATAGAATGCTTTGCAATTTTTTTAATATATATAGAATCTTTAATATATTGTTACAAGTTAGAGTAACAAGCTAACAGATAGCAAAAGAGAACAAGATTGTAAGATAATGGAAATAATCAAAGGGATTTCAACTTCAAGAAGTGAATTGAATAAGTAAGAATTCAATGTGCAAGATCAGTCTCATAAAATATCTCAGTTACTGTACTTTTCAAAAGATAACCAGAGAATTTAAAGGTAGAGGAATAGTCTGTACTGTTAACAAATAATCACACACTAGTATAATTTTATGCCTCATGTTGACACTCTTAGAATTCAATATCAAGTATTAGATGTATTTTTTAGTCATATTTTATTCAATAATCTTTAAATGCTGCAATTACACATTTTAGGAAAAAGATAGAAAATAACCAACAAGTAGTCTTTTATTCCAAGATGTTTGGATACTTGAAAGTAGTGAAAAAGAAATTAGTGATAAGAGAAGGATTGAGATGAAGTTGTTATTTTATTTTATTTTTTTCTTTTAATTCCTACATGCTTTTTTACAGCTAAAAGATTCATTACTTATATAGCTATCAAAAGTGATCAATGATTAAGTCAACAACTAGATCAATGATCAGGTTAATAATCAGGTCAATGATTAGGTCAATGGTCAGATCAATAATCACTTTCTAAAAATAGAATGGCTAATTTATATGAAATTAGTGGCTAATACATGTGATAATTAATAAGAAGTATAAGTTTCAACCATAACATTATTTTCTCCAAAAAGATTAAGCTCTGGCAAAATCAAACTATTCATAATATAATCTATTTAAAGAGTTTTATTTAACTCAAAGCTAATTAGTTTGTTAAAGTCTTTTGTGAATAGGATATATAATACTTAAGGTGAAATAAGTTTTGTATTTAAAAGACCAAATCTTTGTATTAAAGTTTTGGCTCTTTTAGCAATAATTAAAACTCTTGGAACATCTAACTATATAATGCCCAAAATTTCTGCCTGTATCTCTAAAGTTGTTTTCTTCATGAATTTCATATTTTCTATGATTTTTTCAAGGCAACCATAGAGTTCTAATTGCCTTTCATATGTCAAGTTTTTGTCTATAGGTAAAATTTTTTGGAGTGTTTTTCCAATTGTGCTGGAAGGTGGGAGTATAGCTGCTATTATACTTTTCAACAAATATTTATCTATTTTGCTACCAATTTTTTCTCTTTTAATAGTAGTTTTCTTTGATCTAATAACAGTATGTTTTTCACTGTTATCAGTTATGGTGGTCTGTTTTCCAATAATCAGAGTAGCATTTAAATAGTTTTTGATCCAATACTCATGGAGAGTATAGAAAGCATTTTGAATGTTTTGATCCAGAAAATAATTGTTTATGTTAATTGAAGATACTTCTGTTTTGAAAATGGTGCATTTATTTATACTTGATTTTTGCTGATTATTTAAGTTGGTATTATCACAATAGGCAACCAATTAAGTTATTTATACTATTTCTTGAATTATGTACTATGAACAAGATGATCATTAAAAATTGTTCTGGATTGATTTTGAAGAATATAAGAACCATTGTTCAAAACTTTGTTGACTATAAAGGGTTCTTTTCATTGGTTAAAGAATTTATTATCATAGACATTGTTTCTGTCTGAATGGTATTCCAATACCAAATTATTAACATTTAAAGAGAGTATTTTATAGATTTTTTTTTAAGCTTTTCTTGAAACTGTTTTATCTTTTCAAAAGCAATTATTCGTGCTTCTACCAAGGAGTCAAGAATGGTATCAAGTTTTTTTTGCAAAATGTCTTTGTAATTTTCTATTGTAATTTCTTCAAAAAGTATTATCTTAATATTAGTTTCTATTGGTAGTGTTGTCATGCATCTATAAAGCAAATAAAAAAGTTCATAACTTGTTATATCATGATTCACAGTTCTATAAGCAAACAAAGCTAAAAGCAGTACTTTGTTCCATAAGTTTGTTTTTTCACTGGTTTTGGTTAGAGTCTTACATAGCGTTCTATTAAAATGTTTTATTAAGCCATTTGTTTAAGAGTAATAAGGAGAAGAAAGTTTATGATATATTTCCATTTTTCTACAAAGTTCTTCAACCAGTGTGTTGAGAAAAGCTTTTTTTCTATCAGATAAAAGTTCTTTGAGACAGCCATAATAACAGATGATCTCTTTATAAATAAAATTGGCTATTGAGACTGCTGTTTGATTTGGAGTAATTCTTGCTTTTACTCATTTTGTAAAATAGTCAGTAGTTGTGATAATATATCTGTTGCCATCAGAAGTTATTGTTAAAAGTCTAACAACATCTATATCAATTCTGTTAAATAGTTGACCAACAGAGATTGAATGAATATTTTCTTTGTGATTAGATTTGCCTCTTTTTTGGCAGATGTCACAGATTTTGATGTATTCAGCAATGTTTTTTCCCAAGATAGGCCAATAATAACAAGCTAAAGTTTTCTGAATTGTTTTTGTTTTTCCAAAATGTCTAGCTAATGAGTCAGTGTGCATGTTATATATTACAATTTCTCTTTCTTCAAATCTGATGACTCTTTGGAGGTGGTCAAAATCTTTTTTGTTTCTTTTATATAATTGGTTCTGGTGGATCAAATAAAAATTTGATTGTTTGAACAAATGTTCTCTTTGCTATCGAGTGTATTCTGGTGGGTATTATCCTTTATCCAAAAATTTTATTAAGGCAGAGTAGTTGTCTAAGTCTATTATTATGTTTATTTGTAAAGAAGTTATTAATAATTAGGTTGGTTTGATTTGAGAGATTGTATTATTATTGAATGGTAAGTCTAGAGAGAGCATCAGCATTTTAATGATTTGCTCTTTTGTAATGTTAAATATCATAGTCAAATTCATCTAAGTAGAGTATCCAGCAAGTTATTTGTTTGTGTTCTAGCTTTTTTTTATTGTGCAGCCAAACCAAGACTTGATGATCTGTTACTACCAAAAATTTCATACCAAAAAGATATTGGTCTCAGTAACTAGTAGCCCAAACTACTGCTAAGCATTCTTGTTTAGTTACTGAATAGTTCTTTTCTGCTAATGTAAGAGATCTACTGGTATATGCTATGACATGTTCTCTGCCATTTTCATCTTTCTGTAAAAAAACAGCACTAAGTCTATAGCCAGATGTATTAGTATAGAAAATAAAAAGTTGGTCCAGATCAAGTTGCTTAAGAATTGGTTCAGTAACAAGTTTTTCCTTTAGAATTTCAAAGGCTTTTTGTTGATGAGTGCCCCAGTAATAATTAACATTTTTCTTAAGTAGTTGATTGAAAGAAAAGGCGATTTTGGAAAAATCTTTGATAAATTTGTAATAATAAGAAGCCAAACCAAGGAAAAAGCATAGTTTAGAAACATTCATTGGTTGTCTAATGTTTTGAACTTTTTCAATCTTAGCTGTATTAAAAAAAATTCCATCTTTTGTAATAAAATAACCAAGAAACTGGGTGGATTGGCATTCAAAGAAAGATTTAATTGGGTTGATCTTAAGGCCAGCATTTTTGAGCAGGTCAAAAACCTTCTGCAAATGTTCAAGGTGTTCATCCCAGGTTTTTGAGTAGACTATTATGTTATCTAAGTAGACCAGAACAAAGTTTTCTTTTACTGATTCAAATACTTTGTCTATTAGGCATTAAAAAGTGAGAAAGACATTGATAAGACTAAAAGACATGACTGTAAATTCATAGGTGCCATACTTGATAATGAAAGCAGTTTTCTTTCTGCTTTCTGGATCCATCTTTACTTGCCAGAATCTAGCAGTTAAGTCAATGGTTGAGAAAAAAGCAGCACTATTGAATTTATTCAGCATTGCATCAATTTTGGAAAATAGATATATGTCTCTTATAGTAATAGCATTTAATTGACAGTAGTCAACACAGAAGCATAGAGTTCCATCTTTCTTGAATATTACTACAACTGAAAATGCCCATTCACTCTTGGTTTCTTGTATGAATCCAAAATTTTTCATCTGGTTTATTTCTTTCTTAATAAATTCATCATTTCGATAGTTAGATTAATAGGGCTTCAAGTGGATGGGACAAGTTTTTCTGGTGGTAATAATATGTTGTATTGCATAAGTGGGTCCAGAAGCATTACTTTCTTTGGATATAACTGGGCTATTTTTAGCCAATAGGTTTTCAATGTCCACTTTTTTTTCTTTAGGGAAGAGTTCTCTTTGTTCTATAATTAATAATTGGATCTTAAGTGGTTCATTCTCAAAAGACTTTTGGACTTCTTTTATTTCTTCATAGTATTAAGCTGATTGGTTTCCAATTTTTGTAATAAATTAGACAAGACATGCATTTATCACTAGGAGAATACAATGGTTTATTGCACCAGCACCAAACACAAGAATCATGCTACCAATAACTGTATTTTGTTTTTTTGCCAGGCTTTCTGTCAAAGATTTTTCTGAGAATATCATATTAGGGCCAGCAGATCAGCTTGCCATTTATCATGATTCCTTCTTTATCTGCTTTGACATTATCTAATGGCTTGCTATTGCTGGTAAAAATGGTGTAGGCAAGTTCAGTAGTTTCTTTTTGTTCTTCTTGTTTATTATCTTTTTCACTTTTTTCATCATCTGATTTGTCTGATTGCTTTTCTTCTTGGCTTTGTTTGAGTATTAGAAGAGTTGTCCAATAGTAACACTTAACCACAATAGGTTTTTCACCACATCTGATAGTCAGTTTACAAAGTTTATAATCAAGCAAAGCTTTTGCTTTCTTAAGCCATTTATTGCCAACTATTATGGTGTATTCTTTTACTTCAGATACTTCCATGTTAGTTTCAATGTTGATGCCATTAATTTGGGCAGAAACAGCTTTGGCTATGCCCAGATCTTTCTTTTTATCACTATGTACATTGGTGATTGGTCTTGTAGACAGTTTATTAATTTTTCTGCCAATTGCTTTTAAGAAGTGTTTGGCAATAATGCTAACAAATGATTCACTGTCCAGGATCAGATTAATGAAATAACCAGCCACTTGGGCTTTACAAATGAGAGGGGTAACATTGCTATTATCAGCAAGTCCAGCCTGACATGAGTGTTTGTTGGTCTTTGGTGTCTTTTTCTTGGGAATTAAAAATTTGCAAAGATCTTTTCTGAATTGGGGATGGGTTATTAACTGGCCAAAAGTAATATAAACAGGTGTTTCCATGAGATCTTTGACAACAAAATAAGGTCCAGATTTTTGTACAATTTCTGGGAGTTCTAACTTTGGAGAATTCTTAAAGACTTTAGTCTTTGATGGCTCATTGTTATTAACAGTTAATTTAGATGCCTTGTTTGGGTCCAGAATAAAATCAACCTTGGCTTTCTTCTTTTTTTTTGTTAATTCAGAGGTGTTGATTGCTAATTCATTTATATTATGGTCATTATTAGTTGGGCTAAAAACATAAAAAAAGTTTTCTTCTGGTTGGCTTGCACTCTCACCTTTTGGAGATGCACCTACCAATTTAAAGACTGATAAACAGTGGCTTTAACTAAAGAATTCTGTCCAAAGAAATTGATGTTGGCATGATTGGGTCTTTGATTAAAGACATTATTGTTGATGATTTTGTTATTTTAATTGTTATTGTTTCTGAGAGCTGGAAGAAGTAAAAGAAAATTGTTGCAATCTCTAAAGAAATATCCAGTTAATTTACAGTGATAACATACAAGTGGGCCACAATTTTGTTGTCTTTAATAAAGAGGTTGTTGGAACTAATTAAAATGGAGTTTAAATCTGGGTCTTTGAGTTTGTTAATTTTCTCTGACTGCTTGAGCTAAGGGTTTTAATAACTGGACAAGATTGGCTGTGAGTCTATTTATTAATTGTTTATTGAGATCTGAAGTTTAAGCAGTAAAAAAAGTGGCAGCCATTTGAGGAGCAAGAGCCATAACAGAAGCAGGAACAAAAACTGAAAGCATAGATCCCAAGTGCATCTTTTAATTGTTTTCAATTCATTGGGCTAGTTCAACAGCCATATCTATTGTGGAATTGTCTTTTAGGGCCAAAAAAGACCAAAAAGCATATAAAAGATCAGTTCTCAATTTTCTTATAAAGAAGTAAGTTTTCTGCTCTTTTGTCCAGTTTCTTTCAGAGTCTACTCACTTGATTAACTTTTTGATTGCTTTTGCATATTTAGTTACAGTTTTACCAAGACCTTGAATTCTTTTTTCTAGTTCCATATATCATTTGGATATTAAAATAAGAGTTCTAAATTTTATTTCAAACCAGATAGTAAAAAAAATATTGTCTTCTTCAGTATTTGCTGGTGCCATTTAATAATTCTTTGCTGAGCATTAGCATTGGTTTTTTGTAAGAACCAAGTAGCAGAAGAGTCTTGAAGATAGCCACCAACAATTTGGAACTTGTATTCATTATCATATTGGTTGGCTGTGGTTATTTTTTCAAAGTTATCTAACTATTTAATTGGATTTTGTGTATTATCTTTGAATAATAGTAGTGGGATATTGTTTCTTTGCCTTAAAGCAGTTTGTATGCCTTGGAGAGTGATCAGAATGTTTTGTTGTATAGGGTCATTAGCCATTGGTTCAGGAATAACTGTTTGTGTAGATAAATCTGATTCACTTAATAAAAGATCAAAAACAGGAGCAGTTTGGTAGCTTTCTTCTTCTGTTTTAAAAGGAGTTTTAGTTGCTTAATGAACAGCAATCCAAATATGGATTTGATGATTCAGATATTTAAAATCAGGGAGCTGTTGTTCAAAAGTTGTGAAGTATAAAAGTTGATTGATACTGTTGTTTTTTTCTTCAAAGTTGTCTTCAAAATAAGCTTGGTCAAAGTAATAGGTTGTGTAGGCTGTATAGGTTTCAGCTGAATACTCATTCAGGAACCAGTTCCAAAAGTCTTGGAATTGTCTACTGGATTATTTTTCAATAGAGAAGCAAATCAAGCAGGAGGGCAAAGGATTAAGTTCAATAAAGTCTAGATCATTTTTGTTATGTGCTTTAAAGTGTTCTTCTGATTGTTGTGGCAGATATGAATAATTACCCATACAATAGAAAACAAAGTGGAATTTGACAACCTTACAGGGAGCACTACTTTTATGTTATGGGTTGGAGTAACAAGCTAACAGATAGCAAGGGAGAACAGGATTGTAAGATAATAAAAATAATCAAAAGAATTTCAACTTTAAGGAATGAATTAAATGAGTAAAAATTCAATATGCGAGATCAGTCTCATAAAATATCTCAGTTGCTGTACTTTTTAAAAGATAACCAGAGAATTTAAAGGTAGATGGATAGTCTGTACTGTTAATAAATGATCACATACTGGTATAATTCTATGCTTCACATTAGTGCTCTTAAAATTCAATATTAGATATCAGATGTACTCTTCAGTTATGTTTTATTCAATAATCTTTAAATGCTGCAATTACATGTTTCAGAAAAAAATTAGAAAATAACCAACAAGTAGTCTTTTATTCCAAGATATTTGGATACTTAAAGATAGAAAAAAGAAAATTAGCGATAAGAAAAGAATTGAAATGAAGTTGTTATTTTATTTTATTTTTTTCTTTTAATTTCTATATGCTTTTCTACAGCTAAGAAATTCATCACTTATATAGCTATCAAAAGTGGTCAATAATTAGGTCAATAACTAGGTTAATAATCAGATTAATGATCAGGTCAATAATCACTTTCTAAAAATAAAGTGGCTAATTTATATAACATTAGTGGCTAATATATGTAATAATTAATAAAAAATATAAGTTTAATTGTAACAATATAGTATTCTAATAGTTGAGTTTGTTTTAACTTTACTAGCTTTGCTTTGTGGCATTTTAGTTTTATTTTATAAAAACTTTGTACTATTACTTGTCTGTGGTCAAGAAAAAAAGATTATACAATTCAAGTTATTCTAGTATATTGTGTATTCAATATGAATTGATTAAGAACTTTAACTATATGTTTTTATATATTTATAATAATTATATTAAGAAAGAATTAATTTTAAATACTATTTAAGAATAAACTAATTTGCTAAATGTTTATACTACTAATTGTGAAGTGCTTTAATTTTTATATAAAACTAAGTTTTTAAGTTATTTATATATGTTACTAACTAAAGATTTTATAATAAAAAAATGAATAATTAATATAATATATTTGTTGAGCATTGAATCTAATAGTAATTTGTTAGTTATTAATTTAATCTAAGATTTTGTTGAGAGTTATAGATCTGTTATATAATTGCTGGCTATTAAATTAAGAATGTATTATAAAATATATAATCTCTTATTATGTAATAAATTTGTGGTTTAATTATTTTTGGTTTATTATTTTTGTATTCTCTTAAAATAATTTACAATTTTAACATCAGATTGAATATATATGTTTGTTTTGAATTGTATTTTTATTTAATCAGTATATATTTCAGTTTTTTATATGACTTTATTATAATAGATAAATTAAGTATATAATGCTGTTTTAATTAATCCAAGTAATTAATTACATATAGAAAAAACATAAATCATATTTAATATAAAATTTTATATAATTATAGATTTTTAAGTAATAATTAGACTATATTTATAAAAATAATAAATAAAAAGTAAGTAATTTTTATTAATGTTTTTAATAATTATTATTTTAATTAATTAAAAAGAATGGTTTTTAAATATTTGATTTTTTTTTAATTATAATATATCTAATATAATAAGTTAAACTAAATAATTTAAATTAAATATAGTTTATATGTTTTTTATATGTAATTAAATATAAGTCCAATTTAAATTAAATTATATTAATTTTATAAAAAAAAACTTTCTTTAAAAACTCATTTTATGTAAAATCACAACTAAAAAATTACTATTTACAATAAATTTATTTTACTATTTAACAGCTTTATTTAAATTAAATTTAATATTAATTAGTTTATATTTTTTTTTTTCCTCTTTTAATGAGTGAAGTTCAAATGCTACCTAGAACTATACATCATTCAAATGATCTAAACTAGGTGTGAATTATGCTTTTCCTACATGTGACCAGTTATTCAGACCAGTTAGAACAACACTATGCACTTATACCAACAGAAACCACATTACTAATATCCACAAAAAATAAACAAGACTTGCAAAACCCAAAACTAATGCTGAGTGCATCTGCAATACCCAACAACCTAACTACACCAACTAAAAGCCGGAAAGCAAAACTGGAAATAGAGACAGGGACAGAGCCATTATGTAGAATTAGCTTATTCTTCTTTATAATGGTCCAGTGTCTTGCATGGACCAGCCAGATATCATCATAGAATGCAAGACAAAACTTGCAAACAAAATCCACAACATTAAAAACTGCCACCTTAGGATCCTTGTAAACAGAAACAGACTCATAATACAAATCATTGAAAACAAAGCCCTTACACAGAGCCACACCAATTGTCACATCAGAGCTGCAAATCAACAACAATCAAGAAACACACAAAGAAGAACAAGACAAACCAGAACGCACCGCTCAGACATCCACATGAATATCTATCAATTGAGCATAACCAGCAGTATCAAAAAAACAGAAAAAGACATGGTCTGAAATCTTGATATTGCCACAGAACAAACAAACCATACTAGGGTAACACTTATCATACAGGTGCTTACACACAGCAACAGGAAGACAATGGTGCAGGGCCTTCATGAAATATGTCTGAAAGCTGGCTGTCTGCACACTAGTAAAACCAGCAGCCATGTGAGAATCCGGGTGCCACACCAAAGAAGACTTGGACCAATCAATTTCACTCTGCAAACTATCCACCACAACTTCAGAACCAAAGCCAATCTTCCAACGTGCTTGATAAACAAACTGGAAAACACCACGGACAAAATGTCTTGAATTACCAGATAATGCAGTACCACCAGCCTTCAGAAAACATTCACTGACTATATGGGGCAGCTGCCAAGAAAAAGAGGCAGCATTCATAGCAAGTGCATCAGCTCACACATTGCTTAGGATATCTGAATGACCTTTAACTTTGATCCAATTCACATCCAAATTTTTCTGACAAATAATATTAGCAATGTGACAACATTTAATCCAACACTGATTTCTGAAATCCAGACAAACCAACAGAGACTCAGACTTGCAAGCATCCAAAGCAGCCTGGCTGTCCGAGAACAAGTTAACTGAACAAGAAGAAAGAACACACTCAAAAGCCAAAGAAATGACTTGCAACTCCACCATTGTAGAAGAAACTAGACCAGACATGCTTATGCCCAAACCTAAATTAATGTTCTCAAAAAAAACAGCAGTACCAGCCTTCATATTACGAGTTCTCAAACCACTCAGAGACCCATCCGTATATACAGAAAGGCAAGCCGCATTAACATTCAACAGATTATCACAAACAACACCAAAACCACAAGATTAATAAACATCAAATAGGGCACAATTATTCCCAAACAAAGATTCAACAGAAAAAGGCACAGCACCACTGAGAAAACAAACAGAGAGATCAAACCATAAAGGAATGAATCCACGGGGATCTAGCCTCTTCCAATACTTGAAAGCTTTCCAACTAAAAACAACACTATTTCGATCATAAAGCTGCTCCACAAACGCGATACCATAACACTTGAATGAGGAGACACATTTGAGAAAATTGGGCTTGCCGAGAACAAGAAAAATAGGGGTGTCTTCCCGAAGACAAAAGACACAAAACAGAGAATTGTTCAATGACAAATCACACCCAAAAAAAATACAAACCACACCTGCCAAAAAACTATTTGAAGAGGTGATGCCAATACAAGTCGGGAACACCAAAGAGTGACGAGAACACCAACTGAGAACTTAAAGATCATGAAACCTGTAAGAAAACAACTGATCTAAGATTTCAACTAAATTAGCAAAAGAAACCACAGAAGCAAATTTGCTTTCAGCCTGGATCTGCTCAAAAAATTTTAAACCATACAAAGAAAGATAATAGATTCCATCACTCGGAAAGTCATGTGGAAGGCCAGATTTAGATTTTAGACCCTTTTGAATTAGAGCATCTCACTTATTATACACACTGAAAGAAATATAGCAGAACTGAGTCCTGTAGCCAACAATCAGAAAAAGGACAGCAGACACTAAATATGTAAACTGCTTATTTGAAATTGCCTTCCTCATGACAAGATTAACAAAAAATCGAACGTCTAAATGGGCCTTAGCCAAATTAGGCTTTAATAAACTCTCAGATAACAAAAAAATGCCCAGATAATGGTGAGATTCCCTCTTTTTAGCAATAAAAATTGGCAAGCCACTAATAGTCAGATATAGGGACTCAACCCAACAGTTAATAGGAATGGCCATAGTCTTATTATTATTAATGAAAATGTCATTAAATTCAAAAAACTCACTAGTTACATCAAGTATGTGCTGTGTAGTGGCTTGGCTACTACCAACCCATATGGTATTATCAACAAAAACACCTGCTACAAAAAACTTAATCAACCCAGCCTGAGATTTGGCCCAGCTAGTTTTGGAAATAAAATGAGAATTCAATTTGTATCCACAAACACTCCCTTGTTGCTTAATTTTGCACAAAAGTGAATCATAGAAAATGTGCCATAGAAGAGGTGAGAAAACCTCCTTCTGATCCAAACTATCATGAACATGATATCCATTAGTCAAACCTATATTTTTAAAGAATAATTAATATAATATAAATATTATTATTAAGAAGATTATTAAAATTTTTTATTTAATCAATATTATAATTATATTTAGTTTTAATTAAGATTATATTCAAGAAAACTTATTAATAACTTTATTAAAAACAAATACTTTATTTTAAATAATACCAATTTTATATTTAAGTTTTATATATAAAGCAAAAAAAGTATTTAACAAAATAATAACCAAAGTATTAATTTATTAATTAGATTAACAACAAACTTAATTAAAATAGTCAAATTCCGATTTAAAATTCCAAAAAATCAACTTAAATTTAATTATATAATTAATAAAAAAGATAGCCAAAAATATATTAACAAAAAAAATTAAAAAAACAAAAATTTTGACATAAAATTTTGTATTATCAAAAAATAAAACAAAAAACTTAAAATTATTAGCAAACTTAAAAAAAACCTAAAATAATAATAATAATAATAATATCTTATAATTCAAAACTAAAATAATTTAATTTTTAATATTTGTAATAACAATAATATTTAAAAGTTTTTTATTAAATATAATACTTATATAAAATATCAATTTTTATAACAGCAATATTTAAAACTTTAAAAACTTAAAAATTATAACAACAAAATAAAACATGTATAATTACCAACTTAAAAAATTAAGTTACTAATTTTAAAAGCAATATAACCAAAAAAAATTGACTAATTTAATTTTTAAAGTAATAATTTTTTTTATCAATATAAATTAGCAAATAAGTATAATAGCAATAAAAAATTTTTTTAAAATAAAAAATAGTATATTATTATAATTCAACAAATTTTAACTTAATTAAAATAACAATACCAAAACACTAAGAGTATTTTTAATGTTATTAAAAAATTTATTCAAAAAAATTTATAAAATACAATAACAAAGAAAAAAAAACAAAAGCTATCATAAAAGATTTTACAATTTTAAGTATAATTAAAAAAAAAAATTACCAAAAAAAATTTTAATAATAATAATCAAAAAAAATTTAAATACAAAATTTACACAAAACAATTTAATATTGCCTTTTAAAACTAATTTAAGCCCAACAAAATCAGATAGCAAATAAAACAAAAATTAATTAAAGTCAGTTTAATTTTATATATAGTACTATTAAAATAAAAGTCATTTATTTAAAAAATTTTTGATAACTGTAAATTATTTTTTAAGTATTATCAAAAAACAATATTAAAAAATAAAAAAAAAAGTTAATTTTGTTTTTATTAGTTAGTTTAATTTTTAAAATTAAATGACTTAATAAGTTAATTGGTAAAAAATGTATTTAAAAACATATTTTGTTTTGCTTTTAAAACCAGTAATAATTTGTTAAAAAAACTATATTTAACAATACAACCAGTAATTAATTTTGGTTTATCTTAAAAAATATGTTGTTGTAATTAATGTTTATATTAAAAAAAAAGCCAATTATAACTATAAAAATCTTATTTTAAAACCATAAATAAATTTAGTATAATAATAATAATAATAATAATAATAATAATAATAATAATAATAACAATAATAATAATAATAATAATAACAACAATAACAATAATAACAATAATAATAATATAATAATAATAATAATAATAATAATAATAATAATAATAATAAACACAATTAATTACTACTGTTTTAGTTTTTGGTTTTTTTAGTTATTTGCAAAATAATAATAGTAATAATAAAGACAAAAAAAATCAGTTTGTTAATTAGCTTATTATTGAAATTTTAAAGTTTTTAAAAGAAATAAAAATAATATTAAAACTAATTTTAATGTATTTTTGGAAAAACTTTAACCAAAAAAAATCATTAGTCAAAGATTAAAAAATGCTTTAAAAATTATTAAAAACAGCTTTTTATTAAAACTTTATTAATTATTATAAAAAAAATAATATTTAAAACTTTTTTATTTTTTATTTTGACTGTAAACATAAAAATAATTAAAATAATTATATTTTTTAATATAAATAGTATTTTTAACAAATTTTTTATTTATAAATTAAATAACAAAAATTTTTTTGTGGTTTTTTATAAAGTTAAAAATTGGCTTTTTAGTTAATTTTTTAACTAATATAATAAGAATTTTTTAAATTGTAATATATTTTTAATTAATAATCTGTTTAATATATTATATTTTAAAAATAATATTTTTAAAATATTTTGTATATTTCTAAGTAGTTAAGTCTTTTAAAAAATTTAAAATCACTTTTTTTTAATTAATTACTTAATAAAAAATATTTTACTATTAAAAAAATTAGATTTTAAGAATTTGGTTTTTAATTAGTTTACTATTATAGTTATTTTTTTTATTTTCTGGATTATATTTAAAAGATATATGTAAATTAAATAGTTTTATTAATATTTAAAAATATTTAATAAAAACATATTTGAATAATAATATAGTTTATATAAATAGTTTTACTAGAAATTTTAGTTTATTTAATTTAAATCTGAGTTAACACAATTATTGTCTATATTATCTGAATGATCTTTTACTTTCAGTCTTTTATTACAAATAAAATTACAAACGTACTGCCTCTTTATGCAGCAATAATTGTAAAAATCAGGCTTGAACAAATTCAGCTTTGCTTTATATGCATTCAGAAATGTCTGACTGTTCAAGTTAACAACCACCACACTAGAGGCTAAGACATATTTCATTACTAAAACAATGGTCTGCAACCTCGCCAAAGTCAATAACATTAAACCATAAACACCTATCCCAACACCCAAGTCCAGATCTGAAAAATATGCGGATGTCCTAATTTGGGAATCAATATTCACAGTAAAACCGTGCTTTCTTTGGATGTATGACTATTGCAAATAAATGATGTGTCTGTTGTAAAACAAAAATTGAAAAGCAATATGCAAAGTAAACTATGCGCGAAACTCCAGGGCAAGACCCCTTCGACACGACTAGCTAAAGGATATAGCGAATCGAAATAAATGAGCTACGAGTCTAATACCGCTTTGATATTGCTAATAAACTTCATGCCCACTTCCTTCTAAATTTAATCTTCCGACACCTCCTCCTTGACTTCCTTGGTTTTACCTCTAGAAAAACAAAGAAATATATAAGATTCCCCACAAGAAAGATTTCGAATAAAAACCGGGTTTCATTTTTTACCTGCGTCGCCTTGTTCTTGGCTGTGGGGCGTCACTTGTGGCTGCGGATGCCGAAGTTGTGACAATAAAATCTTCATTGTCATCATCACCCGCTCTAGAAAAATTAATTCCACACGTTGGGTTTGATATATATCTTTTGAAGTCTAAAAGCGGCACAATTTCGATCATCAACTCACTACTTACTTCTTCCGCCGTTTCCTTCTCTTTGGTTGTGGCTCCTCCGCATCCTCATCCATTATGTTATTTCCATTGTCATCATTATTGGTATTTTTATTATTATCACTTCTACCTCTCAAGTTAGATGAGCCACTGTTTGCATTAGAATTGGAAGCTTCACTAGTATCTTCCACAGGATCAGGTATATTCTTCACAACGTCCCTTAGAAAATCGAATTGATCTGTATTCATAATAGTTTTCTTTCTAAAAAGAATGAAAAAAATAAATAAAAAGAAACGAAAAGAAAAGAAAAGAAAAGAAAAGAAAACTTTCCATGAAAGTAAATAAAAAGGTAACGTATTATAAAGGTGTTAAAACATACAAGTGAGATACTGTTATTCGTCTTGCACTTCTTGCACGAGTCTCCAGGCATGCTTGATCGATCAGTGACTGCATGAACAATTCGAGGGCTTTTGCTAAAGACAAAGAGATATGAAAGGTTATAGTATTGAATTAGTGAAAATATTAGATTTTTTTAGTTGTAAGTATTCAAAATTTACATACAGATTAATACGGGTGTTGCCTGAGCAACTTTTCCCACATCCTCGTCCATTTGCATAATCTTTTTGATGCGAGCCTACGGAAAAGAATAAATTTTAAGTTAGATCTATCTTGAGAGAAAGAATGGAGAACATTCGCTCAAGCTCCGTTACTTACCACGGGGAACTTTGTTTTATATTTCTTCTTCATACTTTTATAGTGGTTAAGAGTTAAAAAAACTATTCAAGTGTCCCAGTAGACCGAGGAAGGTTTAGACTGTTTGGAAGTTGAAAGATAAAAGCTTAAGAAAAGTAAATTTAAGAGGAAAAGTTATGTGAGTGAGTGAGTGAGTGAGTTAGTGAGTTAGTGAGTTAGTGAGTTAGTGAGTTAGTGAGTTGATGCGAAAGAATTTACAATGTATCATTACGTTTTTTATTATATAGATTTTCTGAGTCTGGGGTGGTACACATTCCCAAAACAATTCATTTTGTACAAATCATTGACGAATCCTTTTGGGGGCGAAGATTATATTCTCGGAAGGCTTCACAATATGATGCTGTGTAGTTTTTGATGATATTGCGTTTGATAAAAGCGGAAATTCCAAAAATAAGCAATTGTAAAACTAGATGTATTTGATTTTTTAAACTGGGTAAATTTAGATAAAGAATGATAATTGTTCGATTAAAATATCTTTTGATATTATAGACTTTACGCAAAACGATCTCTAGTGAGAAAAGCGAACTTGGGAGTTAGTGAACGAAATTTTTGAGGTTCAAATAAAATATCTGAAATGAAAATTGAAAATTCTAATTTTTTTTTCATAAAGATAGAAAATCACTTGACTATTTGGAAAAGACAAGATCAGAAAAATAGCTTTACGATTTTATTTTCGGAATTCCTTTTTTTACATGTCCGAAAAAAGCGACGCATTTTTAAACTTGATTGGCAATTTAAATTAGATTCTTTATATTGGTCATAAAATAAGAGAATCTCAAAGACAATTTTCCCAATATTTTGAAATTAAAAATTTTTTTTTTCTAGTATTTCCATATTTTAGCACACCTATAAAGGAAAATTAGGATTTCAAATTTAAACATCATCAATTAATTTGAAGCTTTTCACTGTCATCTGAGTTTTAATAAATTATTTGATAGATAAAAAGCCCAGAGTTAACTTCTTTTATGATGATAAATTAATTACGAAAAACGGATTTACGTAACAGATAT
Organism: Geosiphon pyriformis; assembly: GCA_016748015.1. Classification (NCBI taxonomy): domain Eukaryota; kingdom Fungi; phylum Glomeromycota; class Glomeromycetes; order Archaeosporales; family Geosiphonaceae; genus Geosiphon; species Geosiphon pyriformis. Next base: position 168,237 of record JAAOMT010000031.1, on the reverse strand, counting down.
CAAATTTCCTAAGCCAGTTTCCCTTTAAAGGTTGAAGCTTTTTCTTGAAAACCTTTGAATGAATTGAAAATTTTTAATTAAATCAAATTCTTTACCTTATAAAATAACATATATTATATTTTGACATAATAAAATTGAAAATATTTTTTAGAAAATTCCCTAAAATCCAGTCCAAACTCAAACATGCTAAATAAATTATGGGTTTACTCGACCGAGTTTTGTTTTTGGAGCTTTTGGGAGTTAAAAATGACATGATAATGTGTATTAAATAATCAACTGAATAAATGCTACAATTTCTACCAGTCGTATGTGAACTTGGGAAACCCAAAGATGAAGCCTCATTTAATCAGAGGTTAAAAATATTTAAACTAAAACCGTATTTCAAAGGGATACGCTCTTTGGTTGCATGGTATCCCCTGTTCGTTATTAACCCCTCGTGTTGTGACTAAAGTCCAAAAAAAGGAAATGCGAAATAGGCAATAATAATAATAATAATAATAATAATAATAATAATAATAATAGATTATCAATACTATTATTCACGAGTTTGGGCAAAATGAAAGAAACAAAAATTTGACCACTTTTTGCTATTGGGTTTCGCTCCGCTTGATCTCAGCCAGCTCTTATTTGTTTTAGGCTTGAGATACACAATTCAGATTTCATGGAGCAAAATATTAGAAATGTTAACTGTTTTAATACCGTAATTTATGTGAAAATACAAATATTGTTATAAGTGTTTAGCCAACATTGCTGCATCCATTATAAATAATAATATAAAGAAAACAAAAACAACAACAACAACAACAACAACAACAACAACAACAATAATAATAATAATAATAATAATAATGGAAACACTTTTTTCAAATAATATATATATTTTTAGATGGTTTTATCAAAATCTTTTTAATTAATATTGATGAATATGAAAACTGTTAATATTTACGCAATGAAATTAGTGAGAACAAATATATATATATATATATATATATATAAATTGCATAAACTATAAGACTGATTTATTTTTTTCTTCAAGATTAACTTTGATTTTCAGCATGATTCCTAAAAATAAAATAAAATTCTATTTCAGTTATTTTGATAAATTCGATTGGTTTTTTTAAACTTGATTCTTTAACATTAATATTTGATTATTTTTTTATCCAAATTCAATTCTTCTTATTCTGGTTTTTATACCATTTTTAAAATTAATATATTAAATAAAAATACAACACATTTTATACAATAATAATAATATATTGTTAAACAAAATATTAATTTAATTTAAATTTAATTGCAGTCAAAAATTTTCATGTGCAGTTTTTAACATTAGAATATGGTTTGTAACTCGAATTTATATAAAATAGAATGACCAAACAAAAAAAAATTTACAAATAAAATATTTCAACCATGAGAAAAAAATCAAAACCTTTGATTCGATTATTATTTTTATTAACCCTGATCGAATACAAGAATATTATTATTAATTAATAGATCAAAAGGCTGCCTATTTTTATCTTAATGTTTAATATGAACCAATATCTAATGGTTATTTGATATAACACACCCTCAAAACTTCTAAACTTTAATGAATTAGTCTTCCGAAGCTTTAACAACACCAACTTGTGATGGTCTTATCACCCTACCATTCAACGTGTATCCTAGTTTTTGCACCGAAAACACGCTACCAACTTCTTTATCCTTTACTGAGGCTTGAAACATAGCTTCATGCAAATTTGGGTCAAACTTTTGTCCCAATGGATTCATCTGTTCAACGCCATGTTGTTTCAAAGTTTTAACCAACTCTTTCTCGGTCATCTGTACACCAGAATACAAATTATGTAGATGGGGATTCTCGACAGAAGCCTTTTGGGCTACATCCTTTGGTACAGATTCTAGAGCAAGGTTTAGGACATCAACAGTTGATATCAAGTCACGTGCAAATTTTTGGATGGAAAATTGGGCAACGTGTTCAACTTCGCGACGCGTGCGTTCGCGAAGATTCTCTTGTTCAGCTAGACATCGGAGGTAATGATCCTAAAAATACCAATCAAGAACAGTGAGGATATAAGAGAGCCTAATGTTAATGAGGTAAACATATGTAATGAAATCACGGATTGCGAGTTAAAGGAGCCTTTTTAGCAAAAGAAACATGAAAGACAATTAAGTGGCAAAAAAATATAACCAAGAAAATCCATTGAACCTAAATTATTCATCTCAATTCTAACTCTTAAAATTATCAGCCTCTCAATCCGGCCCTTTTCCCCAAATTCTCGAATCTCTGACATAACCCACCTTCAATTCAGCAATTTGTTTATCCTTAGCATCAGCTTCACTTTCATGTTTTGCATCAACATCTTCCGACGCCCCAGTCTCCGTGGGAATTGTTTTTGTTTCGTTCTGACTGCTATACGGTTCCACGGCATCACTATACGTTTCTCCATCACTCGCGGTATTCGTAGTATAAAAAAAAGTACTAGCACCTAGAATTCTTGTAGAATTAGGTTTCAACCCTAATTTCTGATTAATAACACTGCCCGTCATATTTTTGTAGCTATTCTTTCCGTTTGTAGCATTATTTCTATTCCAATTGGTGCCAGTTTTAAAACGGCTAGAGGTTTGAGCGCCACTACACACATGCTGAAGTCCTCGACGAGGAATGCGCTGGTGGTTTAACTCTCGAAGACTGCTACGACAGCCAAGTTGAAAATGATGATTGGAAATAGGGCATAAAAGACTATTTCGACAACCGCAAAAAAGCGAATCGGAGCTCGAAAATGAATGAGGTAATAAAGATGATTTGGTGATGGTGGTTGCGGATCTTGTAAAAGTAAAATTGAGTGGATTCAAAAGTTTTACACTAGTTGTGAAGGAAGAACGGGAAGAACTTAGCTTCCTTGTTAAACTACTTATACCGCTATATGGCATGATAAGGATATTAACAATAGGGTGACAGTATCTTATTCAAAAGCAAGATGTTGTTTAAAATATGAAGTGTGATCATTGTCATTTTTTTGCCGATCGTTACTTTTAAAAAAGTATGAGTCATTTTGAGGACAATTAATAATCGTAATAAGTACTTAGAAACTTCATTTAATATTATTGAGACGAATCTTCAACCAGAGAATTTGTATTTGGGATGAGAATTGTACTTTTTATACAGAGAAAATTCAAAATAAAAAAATGTCAACAAAGACAAATACTTACCTGCTTTATTTATAAAAAAAAGAAAAACACTGTTAAAAAAAAAGGGAAACTCTTTAACAATAAAAAACAGATGTATACTAGCGAATTTGATGATTGTTTTTAATGGTAGATGTTATTAACGAGGTAAGAAATATGACAGACATAAATGGAAAAAGGAGAGTTGGGGGAAATCATGTTATGAAAAAATCTCTGCGTTTTTGGCGGGCTAACCTTATTTATGAAACATATAATTGTATATGCACATGGATTATATATATGAACATCTTCATGTCTTTTGTGTTTTAAAGGAGGGACGAGATTGTTGGGTGAGCGGTAAGTAATTGTGAGAGATGTGGGGAAGTAATTTGTGAGAGATAGAGGTGTAAGAGATATGGCTTCTGTAAATTACATATTTTTTCATAACATACTTCTCGCAAAAAAAATTGTTCATGGAAAATCGTTGAGCTTTTGGGGTACATGTAATTTAGGGTCGGCGAGACACAATGGCTCCGATTGAATGAGGGTTTAATATCGGATTGTTACTACTCGAAGTGACTGGAGGATTGATCAGTATTGTACTTGTTGGTGTAGTAACAACGCCGATATTTCCAGGACCTGTATTTATCGTTGTGGTGATGGTTGTGATCGGGGTGAGTAATGGGGTAGGATTTGGGAGATTGGTATTATTATTATTATTGTTGTTGTTAGGTGCGTTGCCATTTCCGCCATTAGGTACATTCGGGTCATCGCCATCATCATCATCTTCCTCGGCAAACTTCTCGCGATCAGCCACAAAGAGACTACTTTTACTAATAACACCAGTTTTTACATCACGTATAAGGTCAACCACCTGTCGCACTACTCGATCAGGATCTATACCTGATTTCACGTCATCGACGTGTGCTTTATATAGATTGGATACCTGAATGAAAATTGAATTTAGAAAGTGGCAGACTAAAATTGGAAAGGCAGAGTTTAGCCGTATGTATGTTTACCTTAAATATTGTGATAATTTCATAAGATGAACGTAGAAAGAACTCGGCATCTTCGTCAATCTCTTTAAAAATCGCTTGAAATTCGGGGTCATCTTTCATTCTTTACAAACAGAGGTCAAAATAATCGTGTTGGTAATCAAGATAAAAGATAATCCCATCATAAAACTTTCCATTAACAATAACAAAAAGAAAACTTACCTGGTAAAAATATCGTCCTTGCGTTTGTCACGTTCCATCTGCTTAACCTTTTCTTTGATGAAAGGCATCAGTTGACTCAACGATGCACGGTCCTGATCATAAACCCATGATTGTGCTAGTTGATTCAAGGAAAACCAACCGTTGTCAACAATCCATCGGACACGAGTCTGAAAGGTTGCTCCATCCATTGGCCGCTTAACCACAGCTCTATTCCAGAAACTTGTACTTAAACGAGCTTCTTTGGCAGCACGATCGACCATTTCTAGACGTTCTATACGAACTCTCTCGCACTCTTTGATCTTTGCGATGGTTTCGTCAATGCTGGGACGCTGCCGATTGGCCTTGTTTATAGTGTAAAAGTAGGAGTTGGCAGAGAATTGTGGCCAAGAACTCGGACGTCGAGGTGGATCATAAAAGTCAGACATGATTCCCAGACAACCCTTATAACAATCTTGTGCTTGCTGTGTAACGTGCTCGGGTGCATAGGTAGGAACTTCCTGCATCAGGCGTTGCATAAAGTTTTCAGCACGAGCAATGTAGTTCACTGCAGCTTTTTTAGGCACCGATAGATCTTTGATGAAAGGAGCAAAGTTTGGAATTTTTACCAGTAAATATCAAAATATCAAGATTTAATTTAAATATTTGTACACTTACTCTTCGCGGCAAATTTATACTCCTCTCTGGCTTCAGGGCACATGAGATAGTCGGGACCTTGGTAGTCAATCTCTGGATGCATTCTCAATCCTGCATCCATCAAATCTTTGCGCCGTAGAATGGTATTTGCTCGGATTATATCTTTGGCGGCGTCTATCAAAATTATAAATTTTATTTTTCAGGATAATTTCTCGGGTTATCTCGAAACAGGTTGGTTACTCACATTCCAAGCAGCCACAGTAGCCTTCCTCAGTTTGACAAAATCCATTGCAATTTTTGATAAAATCCTCATAATCGCCATACATTTGTTTCAATCGATCCGGTGGTTCAAACATATCCAAACAGGTGGATGAACCCTAATTAAATTCAAGTCCAATATTTAAGGATTGGGGGTTGTTGGGTAGGATTCGAAATGAGGAGATTTTCAAACTAACTTACTTTTGTCCAGAAAATCTCCCGATTTCGCATTCGTCGTTTCAGATTCATTTCGTAGATATTCCTAAGGGTATTGATAGAATCTGGGAGATCTGTAAAGTACCAGTCAATCTTTTCTCGTAGCTTTCTCTCCAGTAATTGTCGACGCCAATTTTCTTGATTTCTTATCATGGCCATATCAGTTCTCAACCAAACTTGCCTCTTTCTGACACGTGTTAGATAAGATTCGCCACACTTTTCTGGTGGCGGTTTCTTCCCACGTCTTGCCCACCATTCACGAGCATCACGCAGGAATTTTTGACGTTCAAGTTCCATGCACAAAAAGTCATCATTAGTGATGGAGCTGTACCAAGTGTTTTGAACGGCATTCTCGAAGACCCTTTCACGTTGAAAATGGGCTAATATTTCGGCGTGCGTCCTGGCCACGGTGAGTGGATGATCAGTTTCGTAAATTGGATTTCCCAAGACGAAATCATCATATACACGTCGGGTCTTGAGGTCCAGATCAACTCGTACTTTATCAACCGCAATATTATCACGGATCAAGTTACTGTTCAGTTCAGCCAGTCTTTTAACGCGTGGTACAACCACAGTCTCCAATTCCAACATGATATCTTGGGAACTTTTGCGTAGAGCCTTGCTTTTGGCGGTTGATGAGGTGTTATTAGTAGATGATGGACTGTTGCTAATCGAATCACTATTTTGTTGATCCATCGAAAGACGAAGACGTTTTCTCGCCAAACTATTATTGGTCTTATTAGATATATACTAAAAAGAAGAGAAGGTTGAGTCAAACAATGAGCTTGAATTAAAACCTATAAATGAAACAAAAATGAGGGGATTAATCCTACCTCATGAATTTCTAACTTTAACTCTTTGGGGAACCACCATTCTTCCATTACGGACAAATCTGATTTTAATCCGAGGTCACGAAAACATTGCAAGATACTTTTGGTTCTGTCAGCGTACGCTTCTTCCTGTTCTCTTTGCTTTCTCTTCCGCTTAGCATTCTCCATTATAAATCTCTGAGCTTGTCGTTGTGCCACTGCTCGATCAAGGTCTTTGGTTGAATCTGACCATTTTTGTCGCCCAAGATGATCGAGATGTGCGCGCAAATAGAAGGTACATTGCATTCCGAGATCGTAAACATACGTTTTCCAAGGCTGCCGTCAATGATCAACCGATACGCGACCAATCAGGAAGTAGGAGAAAAAATGAGGAGGTTTGGATGGAAATCATTATTCTATCATGGAAATTCGTTTCTCACCTTTAACACTTCTATTTCCTTTTGTGATAATTTGAACGCATTCAGGGCACTCTTATTTATTAGTTGCCTCACAACACAGAATCTGCAAAGTCGGACTTCCCATATAGGAATAGGGTCACCGGCACATCCACATATGGTACAAAATTCGGTAACATAGTATTTGTATGATTCTACAAACTTTTAATCAGGGTATAAATTTTAGGTTAAAAGTTCAATGATTAAAAATCTATGAAAATGCGATGCGATGCAATGCTTGATATTTCTAAACACGCATTAAACAATTTGCTAGCAAAAAAATATGAATTTCAGTTTAGGGCAAAAAATCTACCTGGATCTATACATGAAAAAATAAAGAATAAGAATAAATTAGCAAGGATTTTAAAATTTTCACAATTTTAAATTTGAAAAAGATTTTATTATTGACTTGCCTTCCAATCTGAAACTTTGAAAGTATGCGTTTCTTTGGGGCCCACAATTTTTCTATTAGTTGGTAGGACAGGAGCGTGCACCACACGATCTTTGTGGGATATTTCCATATGATCTACTGGACAATGGACGGTCATCAAATTATAATACAAGAATCGATAAGGACTATGAGGCCCGCGAATTAGACGATAAAATGATTTAGAGACTTGTTCCATTTTGGCCAGTGAAGGTCCTACAAAAGAAATTCAGTGTGATACTTTGTAGATCGTCATCCAATAGTGATAAGAGTGATGTCTTTGTATCTTACCATCTATTTTCCCATGAAAAGTAATTAGAATCAGCATCCCAGAATTCGATGTTACACGAAAGGTGTAGATTTAACCAAAAATGAAATTTGGTAAGAAATTTTTATGCAAGCCAAACGCCCAAAAATTAAACAAAGCAGCAGCACGACTGTGGGTAGACTAGCTAAATTTTTAGTTGTAGGCACCTGGGACTCACCAAGAAATTCGAGCAGATATAGCAACATGTCCACCGGCATTCCCACAAGACGACTAGAATGTGTAATTTGTTCCGCGGCGACTTCTTGGTGGTGAAACTTTTTCTTTTTAGTCTGATGAACAGCATGCTTGGCGAGACGTTTTGGAACACGCATAATCAAAGCATTTCTTTCACGTTCCTCTCGTTCCCGTTTTTCACGGTCTCGCCTATCGTCACGTTCTTGTATACGTGCAGAACGACGCATAAGCATCAGGGATTAGGAGACAGACAAGAGACAACCCCAAAAGTGAGTTAAAGCCGGTTTTCAAGTAGAAATATCTGTATTGTTTATATTTCTTTTACTGTTTGAAAGAGAATTGTGTGATAAAAACTAGGTTTAATTTGTATAAGAAAGAAAGAAAGTAAGGTGCTGTAAAGGAGAAAGGCAAAAAAAATTGTAACTCTTAAAAAGGGAGCGGTAAAAAAAAGGTTTTGGGTTTTGCAGCTTCTATATTGACTCTATTTTTTTGGTTTGTTAAGAAAGTTTTCAGAGAGAACTGGAGATGCACAAGATTAAGACGATTACAGTTTAGAGATAAATAACATTCAAAGAAGAGAAAAGGTGAACGAATGATGGTGGGGTGGTAAGTAGGATGATTAATATCCAATTACTCTATCAAAAGAATGATATTAAAAAATTCAAGAGTTGTCCGTTTGAAAATATGTTTTTAAAATAATTGGGTATTCAAAGAACTTTTGATGTATATGTGTATAGATATGTGTGGTTGTCTAATTAATATTTAGAAGAGACGAGAAAACCGGAAAAAAAGTGCAAGTACACAATAAGTGAAAACAAAAAACCAAACGACAAGAATAAGAGAAAAAATGTATTATTATTTATAAACAGAGCAGAGGTATTGTTACCTTTTTTTATAAAGAATTAAAGAACTGAAGAAAAAGAACGAGTAAAAACTTTAGGATGATATGTAAAGGGACAAAATAAAAAAAAACTTTTTTGAGAAATGGAGTAAGATTTTAGGTTTTTTCTATCAGTTGATGCACGTAAGCAAAAAAAAAAAAAAAAAGGGGGAGAGGGTTTGGGTTGAGGATTGTGAGTGTGGACAAAGGGAAGGGGAAGGGGAAAAGATTTGATGGGAATGAAAAGGGAAAATTCCAAAAAAAAATTCCAAAAAAAAAAACCCAGGAAACGTGATTAAAGGAAAAAAGAAACAGGCGGAACAAGAAAAAAACAGAGAAGAGAAGAAGGAAAGGGGGAATAAAAGAAGAATGGGTGTGTGTAATGGGGCGAAATTTGTAGTGTTGTGTGTGTGAGTGGGATGTGTTTGTGTGTGAGGTAATAGTGGTGGTGTTGGTGGTGGTGAGTGTTGGGTGAGTTGGAAAATTTTGATTTCAATCAAGTACTAGCTAGTACAACAACAAAAAAAAAGCCCAAGTTAAGATTAGTAGCGAAAGGCGATCAAAAAAGCATATAATATTATAATAGAAATACTAATACCTTTAGTGAAACTATTTAAAAAGAGCAGAAAATCATAATAGAACTTTTAGCAAAAGGAAGAATCACTTGAAGCACTGCATTCGGGTTGAAAAAAGTTGCATATATAGCACAACCCCCAAACAAGCACCTCCAAACACGACGACCAATATTAAACACCATTACAACTACAAATACAACCACTACAAACTACAACTACAAATACAACCACTACAAACTACAACTACAAATACAACCACTACCACTACTGCTACCACCACCACCACCACCACCACCACCACCACAACAACAACAATACCACTACTAACACCACCAAAATTACCGCTATTTCTCATTTTCGCGTAAGTTTACTAAATAATAATTATAATTATAATCATCATCATCATCATCATCATCATCATCCATCATATCCATCATGCAAATTTTGAAACACAACAAAGTTGACGATTTGAATACTTTTGAAAATTTATAAAATTTCAGTTCTATTTGTCTTTTAATAATAATGAAAATGAATTTGAGTTTTAAAAAAAAAAAAAAAAAAATTCCATTTGTATTACCACTCTCATTATTATGATAATGGTAAAGGGTAAAAAGCCGATCGTTTTTCCCAAAGATTGCAGTGGGCAAATTTCTAGTACTACCATCCATTTTTCTGATCTACACCGAATATTGGATCCACTTGTAGAATTTCATTCATTAATGACTTGGTTGGTTTCCCAGATTGGGTTAATGAATATATTATTTGGTAACTAAATTTGGTCATTTTTCATTTAAAAAGTTAATTCATAATAATAAATATTATTTTTATCATTTTCATAAAATCTTTTAAATCCAAAGATAATTTTTTTCACAAAAAGAGAATGTTTTTTTATTAAATTTTAATTATTTAAATAAAAATTATGATTAATAATAATCGTATTATTATTATTATTATTACTATTATTATTATTATTATTATTATTATTATATGTCTGTCATTAAGTAATAAATAAATAAAATTTTATTATTATTATTATTATTATTATTATTTTAAAAAAAAATTTAAAGCTTGATTTCCAATCATTATTTAAAAAATATGATTCATTAAAAATGTTTTACATATATACATATTAAAAAAATTTTGGTTATTTACTACTAATTCTTTTTTTAATTATTATGTATTATTAAAAAATTATTAAAATTAATTATAATATTATTTTTTAATTTTTTAATCATTATATTTTTATTATTATTATTATTATTATAAAAATTATAAAATACTTTAAATAATTTTTATTTTATTAATAATTACGTAAATATATATATATATATTATCAAACTTTTTTATTTTTAGAAATATGAATATTAATTATTTGATAGCTATATTGCTTTTAATTAATATTATTAAATTTAAATCTCGAAATATTATTACATAAATATAAAATTCAATTTACTTCAAAATAAATAAAAAGTTTAATAAAACTTTGTCACGTTTTGTCCAGATCAGGTTACTAAATTTGGATTGGTCTAATTAGTAAAGTCTGATCACACGCGTGATTACTTCAATAACGCGTAAATTACTGATTCAGACGAAAACTTAGGTGAATTTCATTTTCTAACGTATGATGGACCCTTCACTTTTATCTTCGACCATAAAGAAACGTAGGACCACAGCTAACAATGTCGATTCAAACCCTTTTTATCGTATGTCCTTGGTTTCTGGAATACCTCCACCACCGTCTGCAATCAGAGCTAGCCAACAACAGTTATATGGGCGGGCATCTTCGATAAGTTGTAGGCCTTCCAATCTACCTTCAAGTGGTCTCAGTGTTGAAAGACCTTCTTTTCGCAACAAGAACTGGCAACAAACAGCTATTAAAGAGATCATTGAAGCCCTTGAGAGTTGGAATTATCCTAACTCGATTTCAATCAAAACCCTTCAATCCCCATCCACTAAGGATTTTCAAAGTATATTCAAGTTCCTATATGAGAGAATTGATCCCTCAATAAAATGGGAGTCAAACAGCAGATTTGATGATCTTTTGCTTGCTCTCTTGCAAGGAATGAGGTAGAAGATTATAGGATGATTTTGCCAGATTGAGTCCTTGCATGCTTTTGCTTAATATCTATATATATACTATTTAGATGTCCATTCGTGCCTGAAATTCGTAAACAAACTTTAGCCGCAGTGGGCTCTATGCATTCTTGGCCGATATTACTTGGAATGTTGAAATGGTTACAGGAGACTGCTTCTGTAAGGATTCCCTCAGAAAATCAATCGAAATTTTACTTCCATCTTTTTTCATAATAAATTTCCTTTTTTTCTCGATCAGTATTGGATTTATTTGAGTAACGAATACCAGAAAGTTGACATAGAGGAAGAGAAAACACTTGATCAACATTATTTTGATTATCTCGCCGAGGCCTACAAAATTTTTCTTGAAGGGGATGATGATTTTTCGGAATTAGATCAAGCGTTAAGAAATATTGCTGGTCAGTAGTAATTCTTGACTGATCTCCAATATATTTTTAAATTTCTTATTATATGATTCCATTTTGATTACTATTAATAGGTCGTCAAAGTGGCGAAACTCTTTTCGAAATCGAGGAATTAAAAAATTCTAAATATGAGCTTGAACAAGAAATGGACGAGCTGCTAACATCCGAAGCAAGTTCATTTTAAGGAACTAAATTACCATAAATTTCATACGCATACAGATCCATTCTAATTTTCAAAATTTTAATCATTCCCTACATAAGTCACCATTAATTAAAGCACAAAAAGATTACGAAACATTGAAGGTGGACAAAGAAAAGTTTATCCAATATCATAGTTATTGCGAAAACAAAAAAGAAAAAATCTTGGCCACCCTTCAGCAATTATCCGAAAAGGTTCAACAAGAAGGCAAGTATATTTGACGTGAAAGGTATCTTTTTTGCAAGCTTTTTTTTTGTTTTAAATATTTGTTTAATTATCATCTCGCAATTCAGAGAAAGAAATTTCTGCACTTAGAGAGGAAAAAGAAAATCTTCAAACTATTGTCGATAACCAACCTATATCGACCGATGAAGTCCAACGCATGGTTCAAAACCGTGAACAGATTCATAACAACTTACAACAAATAACAGCAAAGAAGCGTGAATTAGCTTCTAAAATTGAGGAAGATGAAAATGATCTTTCCGCAGAAATGGCAATGGTATACTCCTGTGTATCAAACTCTGTAATTCTTAACATAAAAATTTTCTTATGAGAGTTGCTCTTTAGGTAGACGAGATGGTTCGGCAATTCAACACAGCAGCTTCTCGAATCAATCTAATTTCATCTAACGGAGAGAAGGCTCAAATAAAAAATGATGAATTTAATGTGGATATTAATTTCGAAGATAGCGGAAAAGCCATCTCTTCAAATTTGGAGGAGCTTAGGAGAGTAATTATCATCAAACTGAAAAGGTTGCTTCAAGCCAACGTTTTAGATGAAAAAACTAATTCAATTTTGACATAAAACTTTTTCATTAGAATGTCTTGATGAAATTTCGAAAGGAGACCAATTCTCGGCACAATAATGCTCTGCAAGACAAATACGAGCAAGAAAGAAAATTGGATCACCTAATTGATGGAATAACTAATCAACGATCCAGCATCCTCTCTATTGAAAAAAATATTGCTGCACTAAATCAGCAAGTGGAAGAGGCGAAAAAGGTATAAATTGTGGCTGGACATCTCCTCGCACTAGTTCTGTGAATACTTGGATGGCTTTACTCATATATGAAACTTACCATCAGGAATCTAATGAAAATAATGCAAAGCGTGAGGCTTTTTTGCATGAAACCGAAAAAACCATTGCAGAAATGCGTTTGAAAGGCAATAAAAACGTGATGGAAATGAGAGAAAAGCGTCAAGCCGCACAAATCCGGTAAACTTGACTCAAATACTGGCATTTATAAATCAGTGTTTGTCTAATAAATTATTTAACTAATCCTCAATTATTATAGATGCGATCGTATGGATAAAGATTTTAGGGAGCATTTAGATCGTACCACCAAAGAATACAACAAAAAAGTCGAAGATTACTTACGCTACGAGCAGATTTTATTCCAATCCTTGGTCGAGTTCACAAATATTAGTGATCAAAGTCTCCAGGAAACAAAAGCAACATTGCAAGAATTAGAACTTTGTTAATTCTTTTTGACATTTCTCTTTTACACAAATAATTAAATTCTCAAATTTTGAATCTTTTTAAATATGATAAAGTTTTTAACTGAAATTCCTAACAATTGAAGGTTAAATTTTAATAAAAAATATTTCACTGTATTTGTTAATAAAATATTCTAAAACTGTTAAACTAATTAATTGCGTAAAATATATGTATAGATACGCAGTATAATACAAAAAAAATGTATTTCTTATACACTATTTTTGGTTTTAAATAAAAGTTTTTTTTATATATAAGATTCTTTTTAAATAATTAACTAAAAAAGTTGTTACTAGTAATTAAACTATCTTTTTTTTAATAATGTTTTTTATTTAGCCAAAAAAACTAATGTTTATTAATTTTATTATATTTGTATTAATTATATTTAATTTTAATTTAATATATAATTATATTATTTAATATATTAAATTTTATCAATTTTTATCAATTTTTACTAATTTTAAAAATAAACCAAATTATATTTTTACATATAATTTTGACTAATTAATTTATTAAATTATATAATTTTTTTTATAATTTTAAGATTATTAAATTATATTAAAATTATGTTTTAGTTTTTATAATTTAAAGATAATTATTAAAAATAATATTAAGTTTTTTGTATTTTAAATTTTAAATTAAATATTATTTATGTATTTCTTACATATAATTAATCATTAAAACTATATTATACAATTATATTAATCAAAATCTTGTTATTTAAACCAAAAAAATAAACATTTTTTTTTAAATTAAAACTTATAATAATATTTTTTACAATTTTAAAGAATTATATTATTCTATTTAATAAAATAATTAAAAGTTTATATATAATAACAATCTTTTTTTTTATATTAATTTAAAATTTAAAATTAAACAATATATTTAAAATTTTGTATAAAATTATATATAAATTGGTATTTTCAATATATAGTAACAAAAATTATAATATTAAAAATATATTCAAGTTTATACTAATTATAAATTTTTAAAAAACAAAATTTAAAGACTTTAATAAATAAATAAATTTTTATTATATATAAACTATAATTTAAAAACTTTACTTAATTATAATAAATATATAATAAATAAGTAATTTTATATAATTATTTTTTAATTATTATTGACAATTTTTTATATAAAGTTTTTATTATATAAGTATATAACTTTTTTTATAAAACCAAAAGTTATATAAAAATTAAAGTACTAAACCAAAAATATACAGTATTAATTAATATTTTTTATAAACTAAACAATATATTTGACTTTAAAATTTGTTTTTTATTAAATATATTTAATTATAATATAAATAAATTTAATAAAATATTCAAAATTACTTTATTATTAATTAATAAAAATTTTAAATTTGTTTAATTGTTTAAATTAATAATTATTTTAATAAAAATAAGAATATATTTAAGAATTAAAGTAACAATTTGTAATTTAATTAATATAAATAATAATAAACTATATACAATCAAATTTTTATAAAAAAACAATTTCTTACAAAAAATATTTTTTTATAAAATTAATTAATTAATTAATAATTTTCTTTTTATATAAAAACAATCTATAAAAGAATAAAAATATAATTTTATCAAATGTTTATTCGAAATTTGTCTTTATATAAGAACAAATATTATATGTTAAATGTTAATTGATAATTAAAAAAAGAGTTAAAACATATTAAATTAGTTTTATTCCAACTTTTTTTTAAATTAATTTATATTAGACTTATTCTTTTTAATTTTGTTTTTTTTATATATAATTACTTAACTCTTATTGTATTTTAATTTAGACTTGTTAAAACCAAATCTAATATTATTATTATAGACATATTTTTTAAAAAATTTTTATTCAAAAAACAAAAATAAGTAGCAGTTAATAATATTCTTTATAAAGAAAATTTTCAATATTTTAATTATTATTATAGCACAAAACATAATAATATTGTAACTTATTTTAATTATAAATATCCAAAACTTCATATTTTTTGTTTAACTGTTTTTAAAATAATCAAAAAACATATAAAGTAGTTAAATATTAAAATTAATAAAATCTTAAAAAGATATATTTAACACAAAAATATTAAATTTTTATTATTAAACCAAGCTTTAAGTTATTAAATAGAATAAGTAATTACAGCCACTATTAAATTTAATAATTAATTAATTAAAGAAAAAAAAAATTGTTCAACTTTTTGGTATATACAAAAAATAAAATACAATTCCAGAACAACTCTTTATTGAATTTAAAAAACCAGTAATACAGCCTATTATTAAAACTTTTTATATCTCTTGGGCTAATAATTTTAATACAAAATTACTATTACCACTTACTTGGAAAAAAAAAGACAAAAAAAAAAGAACTACAAGTCTTAATTTTTATTTATGTTTTACTAAATTAGCAGAATTAATTTTATTACCAATTAAAATTAATTTGTGTAAATTGTGAAAAAAATTATTATCAATAAGTGCCTATGTAAGACATAATAAAATATGATTAACTATAACTAAATATTACTGTTATTAGAGGTTTTTTATTTTTTTAAATATTATTAAACTATTTAATTATTAATTTTGTTGTTAATAAAAGTTAGTAAACTTTTAATAAATTAATTTTTTTTAAAGTATTTCTTTATATTTTGAACTATGTGTGTTGTTGAATTTATAATAAAATAACCAATTTTATATTAATTATTTATATAGTTATTCTGCAATAAAAGTTAACTTTTTACAAAAAAATTTTGTTTATAAACTCTTAAAAAATATGTGTAGTTATTTTTCAGTGAAAAACAACTCTTTTACAAAAAATTTCAACTATAGATTATTTAATAATATAAAAATAAAAATAAAAAAATAAAATAAACCAAAAAAAAAATATGAAAATATATTAAAAAAGTTATTTTAGATCTAGATCTGAAAATTACTAATAATTACTAAAATTAGTAGCTAATTATTTTAAAATATTAGTAAAAAATAGTTAATTTTACAATAAAAATAATTAAAAATTTTTATGTTTTTCAAAATAAGTTTTATTAAAATTGATTTGTATAAAAAATACTAAAGAAGATATTAATTTTAATTAAAATAAATTCTATATTTTCTTAAAAAAAAAAGCTTTTTTTTATACAATTTATTATAATACTATTCTATAATTTAGCATTTTTTTTTAATTTTTTAATAAACTAAAAATAGATTTTATCAAATTACAAGTTATTTTTATAAAATATAGATTATTTTAGTAAACTATTAAATATTTTATCAAATTACTAAATATTTTAGCAAATTCTAAATGTTATATAGTTTAATGTATTGCATAATTTAATTATTACAATTTGGTTTTATTTATGTTTTGTACAAATTAAGTTATTAATTGAATGATAATTTGAATAATTTAATAAAATAATAAGTAATAAATTGAAATGATAATATATACTAATTAATAATAGAAATTATAAGTATAATTTTATGCTAAATAATAATATAATTTTTTTTCAAGATTAAGTTTTATTAAAATTCAAGTATTGTTTGTAATTTTCAGATAGTAGTCTAAAATTATTGAAAAAATTTGGTCTGAAAATTGTTAAAATTTTAGTTTTGTAAGCTTTCCAATATATTAAATCTTTAAAAGTTGTAAAATTAAATTTTGTAAAATATTTTCACAAGTATAAAATAAGTTATAAAATCTAAAAGCTGTTTTAAGTTTGTAATAGATGTTTGTTGGTCTGGTTTTTGTCTTAAATTTGTTGTAAAATTGTTTTTAAATAGTTTTAATTGTAAAATTTATTGTTTTAAGCTTTAGTTTTCTTTTATAAAGTGTTTTTTTAATATAAAAATATTTATAAATTAGAGTATTTGTTGTTTTATTCATTGAAGATTTTGTTAAATTATGATATTTAGTGGAATGTTAATAAGAGTAAACATTAAATTCTCTCTTAAAACTTGCTTTAAAAGTTTTGGTAAGTAAATTTTAAATTAACTTTTTGTATTTTTTCTATATGAATAGTAATTTTGTGAATTTGTAAATAAAGTTGTAATTAATTTTGTCTGTATATAATTAATGTATTTTTTAGTAATAGTTATAAGTAATTTAGATAGTGTTTTTAAGATTAACATTAATTTTTAAGATAATTGTTAAATGTTTTAGAAAATAGTTATAATAATTAATAAAAATATAAATAAATAAGATTATTTTTAGTATATAGAGTTTTTATGTCATTTTTGTTTTGTTTTTCTGTATTGTTTGTTTTGTTTTTGTGGAATTAGTTTTAAATTATAAAAAATAATTATAAAAAAAATTTAAATTTAAATTTTAATGTTAAATGTTCAGGTTTGGAAGTTGTTTAATAATAATTATTAATTTTAAATTTTGAAGAATATCTTTAGAATTAACTAAAAAGAATTATGTACCAATTTGTGAAATTAAAAATTCAAAATTGGTTCTAAAATAATAATATTTTAATTTTTTGTCATGTACAATTTTTTTTAAAACTTTATTATTAAATTTTAACTTGTATAATCTATTTCTTAAAGTTTTGTATATATAAAATAGTTTATTTTATTTATAATTGAATTTTTTACTCTATTGTTTTTTAGTCTTAGTTTTATATAAAAAAACTTTATTTTCAACTTTAAATTTATTTCTGATTAGTAACAGTTTATTGTTATCCCATTTTTTTTGTTGGACTTAAAAGTATTTTATATAAATAACTATAATTTGTTATTTTTTTTTTAGTATACTAAAAAGTGTATAAACTTTTTTAAAAAATTGTTCTTTGTAATCAGCTAAGTTGAATAGAATTTTACTATAAAATTAATTGGCAATATTGTTGTTTTCTATATATTAGATCAAATAATATATGTTTTATAGTATTTTGTTTTAATGTTTTATATGCTAATAACATTGATAGAATAAAGAGATTTTATTTTTATTCAAAATTTGTTGAAACTTTAACTAAATTAATACCAACTTAATTAAAAAGTTGTTTAACTTTAATTGGATTTAGGATTTCTATAGAACATGTTTTTTTTTTTAAAAACTATTATAAGATTTAACATATTAATAAATTTTTTTTTTATTTGGGCCCAAAAATAGTGTTTTAGTGTTTTTTAAATTGTGTTATCTTTTTTAAAGTGTGTTAATAAAAAATTTAAGTACATATTATATAAGATTGTTTTTTTTTTATATTTTTGGATTACTCTGAATAGATTATCTAAGTTTTTGTAATTTTAATAATAAATAATATTATTGTATAGAAAATATTGTTTTGTTTGTTGTTATAATTAATGTTTTTTACTTAAAAACCAATTTTCTGATATTATAAGTGTTTCCAAATATTGTTAAAAGTTGTTATAGTTTTTGAAATCTATTGTTTATTGTTTTGTTACTATTATGTTAATTAAATTGGTTGGTGATTGTGGTTTCTAATTTTGTTTTATTTTGAAAAGACAATTTATATTTATATAAAGTTTTTCTAATTTATAATATATAATATATTTGTAATTTGCAAAAAATTTTGTTTATTGAAATTGTTTTGTATTTAATTTCGAATTTTCATTCTGTAGTTATTTGAGTTCAATATTATTAGTAATAATATCAAATTTTTTGGGCTTGAAATACAGATTAAAATAATAAAAAGCCTAAATTACTGTTGCTATTTTTAGTTTGATGGCAAAATAATTTTTTCTGCTGATTTTAATGTTTTGTTAATATAAACAATTATTTGTTTATTGTTATTGTCATCTAATTAAAATAGAATAATACTAAAAACAATATAAAAAACATTTGTAACTAATTAAAATCTCTTGTTAAAGTTGAAATAAGCCAAAGTTAAAGCTATTATTAGTTTTTTTTGAAAATATTAAAAGTTTTTTGTTGTTTTAAAGTTTATTTATATTTAATATTTTTGTTGATTAAATAATTTAGTGGTTTGGCAATTTCAGAAAATTTTTTGATAAATTTTTAGTAACAAAGTTTTTGACAATATTAATTATTTTTGGATTAGGGTTGACTTTTTTTTTATTAATAATATGACCAAAAAAGGCCAAACTGGTCTTTTCAAAATAATATTTTTTGATATTTAATTTCAATTCTGCTTTTTGTAATTATTGAAAAACTTTTTATAAGTAAATTAAATAAGTTTTAAATAATAGTAAATAAATATTAGTATTATTAAAGTAAACAATTATTAATTTTCAAAAGAGTTTAATATAAACAATATTTATTCTTTAAAATATTTTTGGTATTATATATAATTCAAATAATATTATATTGAATTTATAATTTTTTTTTGAATAATAAAAGCTGTTTTGAAACAGTTTTTAAAGTTTATTATAATTTATTAGTATTCATTTTCTAGATTCAATATTAAAAAGTATTTAGATTTGTCAAGAACATCTAATATGTTATCAATTTGTAATAAAAAATAAGTATTTTTAATTGTAATACTATTTAATTAACAATAGTTAATACAAAAATGTATTTTTTTATTTTTTTTTGACAAAAATTACTAATAAAGTCCAAAGACTTATTAATAGTTAAATAAATTTATTATTAAGTATTTATTATACTTCTTTTTAAATAAATTAATGGCTTTCTAAAGCAATTTAGTAGGCTTGTTGTTGTTTTGGTTTGGCATTATCTGTATAAATTTAATGTTAAACCAAATTAATTTTTTCCAAATTATTGTTGTTTTTAGTAAATATATTAACATATTTAATAATTAGTTTTTTGAATTGTTTTTGTTGTTATAGTTTTAATTGTTGCATGTTAATTTAAAACAATTTTTTAATAATAACATAATAATTTTCTGTAAAATTTAAGTTGAATTTCAAGAAAAAATGTTTAATTATTTCATAAAATTTGAAATTATTTGAGATAACTCTTGCTAAAAAATATTATTATAAATAATTCTAATTTTTAAATGATTATTTAATATAATGAAATAGTTATTTGAATTATAAAAAATAATATTAAATTCTTTGATTTTTTTTAGCAAATAAATATTTGGGATAAAAATTTCATATTTTTTATAGATTTGTTTATTTAATTCAAAAATTCGTTGAGTAATAATAGATGGTAAGCAGATATATACTTCATTAATTTTTTCAAAAGATAGAATTGTAATTGTTTTTGATAATCTAAAAATCTGGTAAAATTTGTTTTATATATTAAAAACTATATTTACTGGAATTATAAATCATTTAATTAAACCAAAACCTTGAGTTTTTCTTTTATTTTCCTAAGTTTTTTTGATTTTTAACTGATTGCAGACTCAAAATATTGATTAAAAATAAATAAATAGCTTGAACAATTTTTTTGACATGTTTAATTATAAAAAAAATTTTGTTTAATTTTGAAATATTACTATAAAATCTTTAATATATCTTATATTAATAATTTTTCCTTTAATATTAATTCTTTTGCTTGCCAGTAATAAATAAAAAACAATTTGTATTATTGCTCTTGGTGGGATTTTGAATGCAATTTTAAGCTTAATTTTGGTTGTAATATTAAAATGTCTTTTTCTAGATATTGTAAATTATATTTAACATCAATTTTATAACCTTTTTTTAACTTAATTCCTTGTCTATTGTTATTAAAATATTTAAAAGATAAAATAAATTGATTTTTAATAAGATAAATTGAAATTGTTAAGACTTTTTTTTTAATTTTTCTAAGTTCAATTGTCTTATAATTATCTATAAGTAATAATATATTAAAAGCATAATATTTAAAACATTATATGTCATCATAAAACATAATGTATTTTTTGTAAAATTGAATATTTATTTGTTTTAATTATTGAATTTGGGTTTTCTTTAAAATATAAGCATAGCTAGAAGTTAAATAATAAAATAAAATTTTATTTTCATTATTGAATCTAGCTAATTTTATAATATATTCAATATATTTTGTCTTTTTTATTTGGTAAATGTTTTTTTGAAATAATCTGTTGATTAAAACTATAGCTAATTTATAAATCATTTCAATATTATGTAAATAATAATAGAGTTTGTTAAGTATATTATTATATATTACTGTAAATAATGTTCTATATTTTATTTTTTTAATAATAAAAAGAGCATATTAATAGATTTAATCATATACTCTTTTTTTTATTACAATATTAATCCAGTTATATTCTTTAAACAGTAATTTTTTACATGTAAAACAGAATAAGTTGTCCTATTTTCTACTTTGTATTAGACTTTTAAATTGTTTTTAGTAACAGATTTTGCAATAATAATAAATATACATTTTATATTTTTTATTATTAATATACAAGCTTCTATAAATAAAAGCTTTTTGTTACAATCTTTGTATTTGAGTAAAATATAAGATAATTGTTTTTTTGATTCTGGTTTTAAATATAAGACATACTAATTGTTAACTGGTTTAATTGTAAAAGTAAATTGTTAATTAATTTTTTCAGACCATAAGAATATTGGTTGTAATATAAATATTTTAAATAACTGCTTAGTTTTTTTTAATTTAATTAAATCAAGAGTTAAGAACTATGTAGGTTTTAATTATTGGTTTTTTTTTTCAAATTTAAAAACTAAAATTTTCTTAAATTATTTGTTAAAAATATTACAAGTAACAGATATTTTAATGTATTGGTTTTGATAAAAAATCTTTAATTCTTGGATTTTCTAATTTAAATTTGTATTGGTTTTAAAAAATTAATTATTTTTGATAAAAACTTAATATTAAGATACATTTATAATAAAAACTTTAATTAAAATAGTAATTCTATTAATTGTAAATAAAATTTATCAATTTTTTCTACTGATGTTTTTTTCATATAATTAGTAATAACAATTACTGTTTAAGCCAATTGGTTTATATTTTTTTTTAATTATTTTATCAATTAATAAATAATAATACTTTTAGTAAATTTACTATTTAAAATTAATCAAATTAATTCTTCTTCAATTTTATCTTCTGTATATATAGCAGTAATTGTTTTTTGTTCTAAAGTGGCTTTATTATTAAGTAAAAATAGTGATTTATTTGCTTTAAATTTAAAAAAAAATATGTTTAAAATGTTGGCATTTTTAGTAATTTTTGTTAATAATATTATAGGATTATTATAAAAAAAATTTTGCTGTTGTGTTATAATTCTACTTTTTAAAAATACAGTATAATAAAAATTTTGGTTTTTTGGTATTGTAAAATAGCTTGGTTAAGTAAAAAAATGTTTGAATAGTTGTTAATTGTTGTTACAAAGTATTAATTAATTACTGAGACCAAATCTATTATTAAATTAAAAACAGTTTTGTAATGTAAATTGATTGAGTTGAACTAATTGTTTGACTAATAATTAATAATTCTGAACTAGAAGTTAATAATATAATTGTTATAATAAAACAGATTAATAATAGTTAGTTTGGGATCTTAATAAATAATAAATAAGTAATAATAAGTAATATAATTATTGTTATTAAAAAAAATAATATTAATTATTTTGTTGTTATTAATTTTATTGTATTTTTTTGTAATTATATTTCCAATGTTTTAAAATTCTATAATAATAACAGTTTAATTATTGAATTTGATTATTGGATAATGAAAAGTTTTTTGGTTTTTTTGCTATAGTAATTGGCATTTTTATAGTTGATTAGCAAAATATGTTTCAATTTTTTTTGTAAATTAATCAATTTTTTTTTAATAATTAAGCTGGTTTTTCTAATTATTAAGTTAACAAATTTGATATAATTGGCTTTTTTTATTGTTGTTTTATAGCTTTTAATATATTAAATAGCAGTAACTAAATTTTTTGGAATATGTTGTTACTCATAGAAAAATACAAGAAAGAAAGTAAGAAAAACAGATAAAAAAATAGATTAATAGGAGAATAGGACTTAGCAAATGAACACAATATTAGAAAATCATGACATATTGCTCAGCAATAAGCATATTGTTAATGAATTATGACATATTGCTTAACAATAAGCATATTATTAGAGAAAATAAAGCATATTGCTCAAGAAAATACAAGATCCTGTATAATATAAATTATATATATATAGTGAAAATATTAAAAACAAAAAAAGTAATTTTCAGAGAATTCAAATAAAGTTTATATTAATTTAGAACAATATTTTTTTTAAAAGATAGTTTTTTACAACTTGAAATAAAATTATTCTAATATTAATAAAATTATTTGTTATTATTAAATTTATATTATTATTATTTAATTAAGAATATTAATCACTTTTGCCATTATTAATATTTTATGTTGATAAAATTTAATACTTAATTAAACTAGAACAATAACTTTTAATTATGACTATTAACAGAATACTAATTTTTTATTTTTTTTTGTTTCAATTTCTTTATTGTTTATTAATTGATTAAAAAAGATTAAGTGCTAAGTATTTGACATTATTACAGATGATTATTTGGGGTCTCAAATCAAATAACAAACCTGTAATTTGGTGTTTAATAGCTTCTACAATAGTAATATCTGAAGATTTTGGTTGAGTTTTTTGTATAATAGACAGAGATTTAATTGTTGTTTCAGTAGTTTTCCAGAATTGCAATTCCATTGAATTTTTTTCTCAGCATAGTGGCTGGTATTATTCATAAAAGAAAACAGATATAGAAAATAGTAGACCAATAAAGAAGGAGTAGTTAGCATGTGAGCATATTGCTTAGCAATATGGAGCAATGTAGAGCAATATTAGAAAATTAGAGCACATTGCTTAAGAAATCATAACATATTGCTTGAGAATGTGAATGATTTTGTAGAACATAAACTAGGTATATATAACAGTAGCATTAGAAGAAAAAAAGAACAGACTTCTTAGTTTAGATTTGATCTAAGCAATTTTTCACATCACAAATATCAATAAATAATTATTCACTATTTCAAATTCACTCTTTACTATCAATACTTTATGTTAGTAGTAGTTAATACTTAATTATACTGGAACAATAGCTTTTGATTATGACTATTGACAGGATACTAATATGCAAATTGCCTGGGCTTATTTTCTTATTTTTTTTATTTCTTTTCTTGCTTTATTTTTTTTGTTGTTTGTTAACTTGATTAAAAAAATTTACACACAGAAGTACTGACATCAGGATATAGTACTGGTAAAAAACCCAGAAATAAAGGTAGACACTCAAAATTAAAGATGTCTTACCAGAAGAATTATTGGCCATTATGCTGAGAAAGAAATTGACAAAACTGCAGTTTTAAGAAGCTACAGATAAAAGCTATCAATTAAATCTCTGTCTATTATATAGAAGACTTAACCAAAACCTTCAGATCACGAAAACCATCAGATATCAATACCATTATAACAATTGAGCACCAAGTTACAGGTTTATTATTTGCTTTGAGACCCTAAATAATCACTTGTAATATTTGGTGCTTTCTGTAAGGTATAATTCTACAGAAAACTGGCATTAATAAATACTCATCCAAAACAGTAGCAGAATTTGAAAAAACAGAGACAAATCATTTGGAATTCACAAAATTCTTATTCCAGTACTATTACATCTATCTCGGATTAACAAATAATAGTTGGTCAACCAAATCAGCTTTCAATTACTATGTCAATAAGAGAATAGTATATTATTTGAGAGGCCAAGAAGATCCAGAATTCACCTTTAACAATTTCTTTAGTAAACTACTCCAAAGCACCACCCTTCCACAAAACTATTTATTTGCACTCCTAATCACAGAAATAAACAGAGAAATTGAAAAATACACCAAGCAAAGATTTCCTATCACTTTTGCTGATAAGAGAAAAGAAAGGTTACAAATACCAGCAAGAACATCAAAACAAATTCAATTACTCACTTGGAAGAAACAAAGATTTGATTTACCTGCTAATCCATTATATTACCACACACCCAAAAGTACTATCAATATAATAAGTGCAGCCACAGCAAGCACAACAACACTATTAAACCAAATTCCATTTCAAAGTAAACAAAAGAAAGCAGAGTTATTAGGAACATATGGTGATTATTTCGAGAGATTTAAATTGTGATTTCCAATGCCATCAAAAATTTAATTACTACCATTACAACCAGATTTTGGAGCCATTAGTCCTTGAAAAATAACCAACTTCAAGAAAAAGGAAAGTAGTGATCAAAAAAATAGTAAGCAAAACCCAATTCTAGAAAATTCAGAAATTGAAACTCTGGTTAATCAAACTCTGGAAAATTAGAATGATCTAAACTCTGACATTATTACTCAGAAAAACTTATCTCTAGTAATTGTGATTAATCCACCACCAGCCCTATTAATTGACAAACAGCAACAGCAACAGCCACAAGCACCACCTCAGCAGCAATTACAACAACAATCACAACCACAACAACAATTAACATTAGTACTAATGGCATATGCACCCATCACCAAAATTAAGAAATTCATCAGTAAAGAGGATGCCCAAGTATGGTTTAATAACATGGAAAAAGCCATCACAGTCAATGGATGGAATGATGACAAAGCTCTTCAAGCAATTCTTTATTTTCTTCAAAATACCACTAATTTATGGTACTAGAGTTTAGCCACCAAACCCCAAACTTTCCAAGAATTCAAACTGGAATTCATAAGATATTCAGTAATAATAATAGTATTAACCACTTAGCAAATACATTCACCACCATAAAGCAAAGAGAAACTGAAGCAGTCACTACTTATTTAGGATGCTTCCATAGAAACTTATACTAAATACAAGTGATTGACATGAATTACTTTACAGCACCACAGATTTTGAACCAGTTCATCTGTGGATTATGCAGTAGCATCCTTCAGTGCATATGCCCAATGCATCCACAAACTCTCCAAGATGCAGTTACCAATACAAAAGATTTTGAATTCACTAAACTCAAAGCAAACCATGCCCAAGCCATTAATCTAGTTATGAATGGATCATCTGACTTGGATTCCAAATTGAAGCAACTCAGTGATTTAATTAATCAGAAATTAGAAGGATACTTAGCTGACAATTATGCAATTTATCAGCCACTCCAACAACACAATAATTTAGGAAATGTGAATTGCTCTCAGAATTAGTCACATCTATCATTATTATTCAATTAGCCATGACAGTAAGAGATATGTATCTGCCACAATTATGGTAAACAAGACCATTTGAGAATTGACTGCTGTTCTTATAATAATAACTTATGATTGGGAAATCAATATAAAAACTCCGATCACAGGTTTCAAATGCTGAATCAATACCCAAATCAAAATCAATACTTACCTCATTACACTCAAATAACACAACAGCCAATTTATTAACCACCTGTATATCAAACTCTAATTTATCAACCAACAGCATCAATTATTTATTAATCACAGTCTTAAATTATATATCAACTTCAACAAATTTCCACACTGCCATCAAACTCAGCTCAAATGACATCAGAAAATCCCAGATCAAGAGTCACTCAAAACTGGAAATCAGTGATAATTGTCTACTAACCAATTCCCAGTTCATCCAACCAGCCATCAAGATCATGCCAATGGAGTTCAGGAACCAGGTACATCCAAAATCCGAGTTCTCAGAACTATTTAAGTCTTCTAGTAACTTCAGAAGACATCTCATCCAACAACCAAAAGCCCAATCAAATACCATCACTTACTAGCAACATATCTCCAGTCATCATTACCAACAACAAATTACTAACAGCAATCTTCCTATTCAAACTTAAGAAATCATCATTCATGCCATTGTTCAGTAGAGCTGTGCTCAAAAAAAAACCCATCACCACTATGTACACTGATGCTAACATTGATGGCCACTTTATCAAACTGATCCTAGATAATAGATTAACTGGCAGCATTATCACAAGACAACTTATGGACCAATTAGGTCATTGAGTTAATTAAGCTGTTAGTGTAAAGATAATTACAACTAATGAAGTTACCAAGACTCCAATTGGTAAAATAGATAACTTACCCATAAAAATTAACAGTATTATCACTCTTATTAAAGTTTTGGTAATAGAAATGATACAATACCAAGCACTAGTTGGCAACAATTGGTTGTCCAAAACCAATGCTGTGTTTAATTGGACCACACAAAAGCTCCAACTTAGTATAAATAGTTAGCACACACATGTACCAGCCATGTATGGCCACTTTCAAATGAACATAACAACCACACCACTAATAGAACTTAAAAAAAAAAAAACCTACCTAAGAAGTCTATCAAATCTTGTGGGCCAACACTGATCACAACAAACTGCCACCAGTACTATTTTGAAACAACAATGAAAAGGGAAAACAAAAAGAAAAACTTACCAAAAATACCAACCAAACATAATGAACTGATAATAACAGCACCAAATTGATACCAACTTGGAAGTAGGAAGAGAATAACAAAGGAAAAGAAAAAAAGAAAAAAAAAGTCAATACTAACTATTACTGCCACTTATATCTCATACACCTATACTTCAACACAACCATCTAATTATCACTGGCCGAAACTGGTATGCATTAATTGTGGCAAGAAATTGTTGTCAATGGGCATGTGCTGTGGCGATGATAAAGAATATCCTACTGCAACCAAGTTCTACTGCTGTCCATGCATTCTAGAAAGGTTTGGAAGACCAAAAAGACAAGGAAAATAGAACAATAAATTTTGTCTAGTCTGTAGGACAATCTTATTTGACAAAGAAATATGAAATGACATTTCTGAGTGTGGAGAAACATGCAATAAAATGTGCCAATATATTATCCTAATAAACAACTGAGTGTGCAAAAGAACCCCAATTGACAATGCATGAAAAAGAGTGCTGCAACAACTGAAAGGATATTTTTACAACAAACATAAGATCTAGAAAATGGTGAGTGTAAAAGCAAAAGATGCAATAATCAGTGAACTACTGGAAATAAAAAACAATCTCTTATCACTTCCTAAACCCAAATACATCCAAACATTCAACATATTTGGCAACATTGAAGATGATTCCAAAGAATTTTATAAACACTACCAATGATTGGCATCCATTAGAGAAGAGCAGGAACAATGTTTAGAAGAAATAAACACCTGACTATGTGACCACTGTTTGATCTCATGTGACTTTCAATATTGTAATGAGTGTGATTTCATTTACAATCTACTACCATGTATGATCTACATAATTTCAGAGGAAAACGAACTAATCAGCAGCTATACATTAGAATCAGAATCAACTTTTAATTCCAATTCAAACTCTAACAACAATAATGATAAAAATAATAGTTCCAGTTCTATGCAAATTGGCAACAACAACAATGAAGATTCAGACTTAGATTTAAACTCTGAACAATACATTGCACTCCCTAATCTTATCAAGAAACAAAAACTGAAATAGTTCAGTGATAATAATGAAGATATTATGCCAGAACATGTGCATGATACCAATGTTGGATTTGATCTAAAATATCTAGGAAAAGATGCCATTAAATTAGAACCATATTTGCACACCTGATCTCAAAGTAGCACTAAAAATCTCAGCAACAATAATGGTTCAACTAGCATTTAGGAGTAGCTTAGCAAAAAAGGGAATTAACATCAGAGAAGAAATAATTGATACAAGATATGTGAGAAATATTATTGCAATGCTACAAAATGACTCAGAAAAAACCTATATTAAAGAGCCAAATAAAAAGATAGCACAAGCAATATTCCTGCTTCTGGTCAAAATAGCTCAATTAGTATCAATAGGAAACAAAAAAAAATTAGTGATTACAGCTAAAAAAATACAGGATTTTGAATTTATGAGTAGAATAGATGTATTAGTTAATATGGCAGAGGAAAAAATTATTAACAAAGGAGAAATTATCTCTACCTGTCAATCAATTTTCATTCCATCATATGACTAGTACATAGTAATTATAGAAAAAAAAATAAAAAATCAGGTTCAGATTTTTGAGACAGTGTTACCAGACAAAATTAGAGATATCATTTAGCATGAAACTATCTTATAATTCCTATCATTAATTAGCATATATTATCATTTCAAATTATCACTTATTACATTAGCAAAGAATGTCCAAAATTATCATTTAATTAATAACCCAAATTGTACACAACACAAATATAATCTAATTGTGATGATCAATCATGC
This sequence comes from Geosiphon pyriformis, assembly GCA_016748015.1. Lineage (NCBI taxonomy): Eukaryota > Fungi > Glomeromycota > Glomeromycetes > Archaeosporales > Geosiphonaceae > Geosiphon > Geosiphon pyriformis. The sequence continues at coordinate 138,823 of JAAOMT010000031.1, read as the reverse complement.
AATACCCTGAACTACGTAACATTCAAAAAGTTCACCGAAATTTATAGAAATTTGCCGAAATAATTAATAGTTCACTGAAATATCCAATAGTTCGCAGAAATAACTTGTAGTTTGCTGAAATGTATCTTTAGTTCAGTGAAATTGTAGAAAATAGCAAAGTTCAAGTTCATAGAATAGTATTATGACAAGTTGTATAAAAGAAGAGCTTCTCTCTTCGAGAAAATGTATCTTACTTTAGATTTATCTCTCAAAACCGTTATACACACAAAAAAAAATAAATATTAAATAATTCGAAAAACCAAATTCTTTAAATTATTGTACTTAGAAAAATCCTCAAAACCCAACTAACATTTTGAAATTGATTAGCTACCAATTTCAGTAAACTGTTAGTGACTCCAGGCCTGAATAGAAAACGTTTCTCTTGATAAAAATCTTATTTCTTTTACATTTTTTTTATTTTCTTTTCTTTTCTTATTACAATCATTAGGGTAGCCTACAGATGAGATTCCTGTAGAAGAGTTGACTTTCACAGCAAAAGTAACTACACATTTTTAGTGAGCTTCCAGACGAGCAATTCCTGAGAAAGAGTTGACGTTTACTACAATGTAACTACATAAAGCAACTGGCACGGAATTGGCCATTCCACTCATAAGCCCAGCAAGTTCAAATTATAGAAGATAATTTGAAGTTAAAAATTCAGTTACTGGAGGTTCAACCACATCCAGAAAATGTGAATTTACAGCAAATAAGTATCAACAACATTACAGAAAAGAGACCAAAAACCTCCGGTAACATTTAGTGCTCTCCCATGGAAATAACACAGCAACAAATTCAAAGTGGCGACCACTTTAGACATCACAACCTTAGAGTACTATCAATTGATTTACACACACTGCAAACAACGATTTGAAATACGTGACAGAATCATAGCTTTCAAGAAAACACTTTTTTAATACATCGAAAATCGAATCAACGACTACCTCTTTGGGAACTATAACATTACAACAGTTAAAAGAGATCTTCTTAAGAACATACTACACTATTCCAATACTGAATCAGAAAACATTAGGGCTGAAGCTTGCGCTACTTATTTTGAGGAACTCGATTATAATATCATTCGATTCTGTGAAGAAAAATATTTTGCAAACGCACAATTTGCCTTTGAACTCAAATCTGAACCTGAAACCAGTAGCAACAAAAGACAAAAAGATAACTGATCTGTTTACACAACACTCAATACTCCCAAAATATCATTCAAACATCTACAAACACCTAAACAAGGAACCAGCTCAAAACTTCCACTTACTATCACACCTTTTCCAGCTTCACTTGCACAAACACAAACACCTAATTCACTCTTGAATTGATTTGCAAGACCAGAAGATTTTACATCACTCAGAAGTCCCACCAGACAACAAGAACTCTTTCAAACTAGTTCCAATCTCCTTGATTTTCTAGCTAAAAATCAAAGTGAACACTCTGAGACAGCAGCAAACAAAGAAAACAACTCTGAAATAACTGAAGAAGAATCAATAGACAGTGAAAACGAAGAAGACGAAATGACAACATATATCGCAAAAATCCCTGACTTTAATGGAGAAGACATTGAGACCAGTCCTCAAGAATAGCTCAACTAAGTTACTAAAGCCGGAGATGCAAATGGATGGAACGCCACTAGAATGTTAAGAACAATTCCATACTTTCTCAAAGGAACAGCAGGAGAATGGTTTGAAAACCTGGCCACCCCATTCAATGATTGGAACACTTTCAAAGCAGCCTTCCTTGAACAGTTCACCGACAATAATACCTCCATCACTCTTTGCAATCGTTTTCGAAATATCAAACAAGAACCCTCTGAATCCATTATGACTTATATTGGGAAATTCAACAAACTTCTCAGACGGATTTGCCAACTTGAGACAAACGATTATTATTCTGATGCTCAAATCTTGGATTAATTTATTGCTGGTCTAAAAGATAAACTAATTAAAAAGGTTTGCCCACATGCGCCAGAAGATTTAAACTCTGCCATACAGTATGCAAAAAGATACAAAATGGCCATAGAAAAAGCCAATTGTACAAAACTTATAAATTTGGCAATTGGAGAAACCAGCTCAGCAGCTGAGGAAAAAATTGACCAACTCACAAAGAAGGTCAAAAACTATTTTACCAACCAACAACAACAAAGATATCAACCACTCCAAAGATGAAATCAAAATAACTTTGCACCACTTTCCAATAACCAGCCCCAGAATTGCCATTACTGTGGAATCTCTGGCCACTGGAAAAGAGATTGCAGAAAGCTACAATGAGATCAACAAAATAAGGGTAATCAACATTACTCTCTATCACAGCAATCTTATTATCAACTATCACCACCAGCTTACTATTCACCAAGACCCCAATATCAAAATAACTATTATCAGCCTGCCCCACAATCAATCCAACAGCAATACCAACAATCACCCACACAACATTATCAAGTACCTGCTCGAAGACTGATTACATAAAATCAATCCACACCACAAAACCGATACCAAGTAAACAACAGTAGAATCAGTTCAAACAACCAATTGGTTTCCCGAAATACCACTCAACCAAGACTCAACCACTACCACACTCAACCCAGTTATTTAACAATGCTGGAAGAACAGAATTTTCACCATACTGCACTCTCGGAAAGTAGAGCTACAGCACAACAACAACAAAACCCTTCTCATAACCACACCACTATTCCACCAGCCTGAATTGCTGAAAATGCCAATCTCTTTGATATCTTTTCTTTCGAATTTGAAGCAAATAAATCACCATTCTTGCTTAGCAATGCAGTGGCTAATAAGCAAAAAGCCATCACTGCAATGTACACAGAAGCTGAAGTAAAAGGAAAGCCAATTTGCTTAATCCTAAACAGTGGATCCGCTGAAAGCATTATCACCTACCAGTTAATGCAACAATTGAAAAGAAATGTCGACCGACCAGCTCAAACAGTAATCATCACTGCTGATGACATAAAAAAGACCCCAGTAGGAGAAATTGACAATTTTCTGTTCACTCTTGATAGAATCACCATTCCAGTCAAAGTTCTTATAATGGATGCACCCCAGTACTAAGCTCTCATCAGAAATAATTGGCTTCAAAAAGCCAATGCTAATCTGAATTGGGAAACACAAGAGTTAACAATCTCCTACCAAGGACAACACACCCGAGTACCTGCCATTTGTGGTACATTCAACAAACACTCTGAAAAAGCCCCAGCTTTTGAATTTGAACCAGAAAAAAAAAAACCAATAATCGAAACATTCATGGCTCTTGGATCAACGTCCAACTGGGCCGATGAAACAGAACAAGAACATTTTATCCCACACACTAAACCCGAAACCTCTGGATGGAATATACCTTACTCAAAACCTGAACCAAGAAAACAATGCCCCTATATTCCCCTTAAATATAAGGACTGCCACAAGAAACTATCATCAATGAGAGCCTGCATTTCACCTGAAGAAGAATATGAGAATCATACTTGTTATTACTGCAAGGCTTGCTACAGAGAGTAATGGGGCCATCTAATAAAAAGAAGCGGAAAATGGGACAACACCCTTTGTTTGACTTGTGGAGATATGCTACTGAAAGAATGCAATTGGATTGATGTAGCAATGAGAGGAGGCATCTGCGATCAGACCTGCCAATATGCTTTATCAATTTCAGAAAAAGTAAAAAGAGGAACACCCTTTAATACGGCATACAACAGTGCTCTTAACAAACTTTATCACTACCCTCATGATGCCGAGATGATTTTCGACTTAACAATGGCATTAATTAATGGAGCTACCAAAGAAGATGTTCGTCAAATGAAGGAAGCAAAATACATTAAATACACTATGGAATTAGCTGGATTCGATTATGAAGATGAAGTAGAAGTCTACCACCAAATTGCAAGTCACATCTACCCAACCCAAGAAGCTCAAATTCAATGATTAGAGCAAATAAACATTAGGCTATGTGAAGAATGCATTATGCCTTGCAATGAACAATGGTGTCCTGAATACTATACTCTTAGTATCCCCTTGCCCAGTGAAAATGATGAGAATGAAATTGAATTTGGAGAACCTGAAGAAATGAAAGAAATTGAAACAACACTCATCTACCTTATCGAAAATCAGCTTGTCTTACAACTTAAATACTTCAACAACAATGGACAAGGAATAAAACCCGAAAAAGCACATGAAATTGATGCTAGATATGACCTAAGATATCCAGACAAGGATACTCTTGTTCTCAAACCCAAATCTCTCACAAAAATCAATCTCAAAATTGCACTCGAAATCCTGCCAGAAGCAATAGTTCAAATTGCCTCCTAGTCCTCTCTGGCAAGCAAAGGAATCAATGTCAGAGGAGGAATAATCGATGCTGGATATACTGGAGACATAACAGTGATGCTTCAAAATGAAACTAACAAACCATTCAAGATCGAACATGCTGAAAAAATTGCCCAAGCTATTTATCTACCCTTAATCAACATTTTGGGTTTGCAACTAGTCAATCAAAGAGAACAATTAGGAAAAAGTGATAGAGAAACCCAAGGTTTTGGTTTAACTGGACGATTCACAGTTCCAGTTAATATAGCTCTTAACACACAGAACAAATCCCACCAGATTCTCAGACTTCCATAACCGATTATTATCTTACCCTTTGGAGAACATTCAGAAATCTACACCTGCCCAAAGCCAACAACCACACAACAAATTTTTGAGTTCAATAAACAAGTCTGCTTAGAACATAATATTTTGATCCCAAACATTTATATTCCAGAAGGAACAAAGAAAGTCCAAGTTACTTTTTACAACTCCAATAATTACCCCATAATTTTATTAAATAATTTAGAAATTAGAGTTATTCACAGTAATATATTTCAACAAGAATTACCCCAAATAGTTCCCGATTTCTCTGAAATTATTGGACATTCAATACCAAAAACCAACCCAAACTCCAGCTCCGAAAACTACCATGTTGTCATGGAAAAACTATCTCGAATCAACATGGGACAACTTGAACCACAACAACAGACTCAGCTCAAAGAGCTAATCACAGAATTTGCTGACATCTTCACCAAAAACAACAATAACTTAGGAAGAACTAATTTGGTTCAACACCAAATCTATACAGGAGATACCAAACCAAGGCGACAACAAGCCTACCAAGTTGCCCCAGAAAGTCACCAATTTATCCGAGAAGAAGTACAACAAATGCTTAACAATGGGCTTATTCAACCATCAATGAGCCCATGGGCCTCACCTGTGGTCCTAGTTAAAAAAAAAAATGGAAAGATACGATTTTGTGTTGATTACTGACAACTTAACAGCGTCACCATTGGGGATGCCTACTCTCTTCCCCGAATTGATGACATGTTGGATACCCTTGGAAAGTCCAAATACTTTTCAACATTAGATTTAGAGAGTAGATACTGGCAAGTTGCTATGGATCCCAAAGACCGCCCCAAAACAGCATTCACCACTCAAGAAGGAAATTACAAGTTCAATGTAATGCCTTTTGGATTATGCAATGCACCAGCAACATTCCAAAAACTCATGGATGTTGTTTACAAAGGCCTTCTTTGGAAATCAGTAATAGTTTATCTTGATGACACTGATGTTTATTCACCATCTTTTGAGCTACATTTAATTCACCTGTGAGAAGTTTTTCAATGATTACGGAAAGCAGGATTGAAACTAAACATTGAAAAATGCTACTTTGGAAAAACAAGTTTAGCTTTTCTTGGTCACATTGTTAGCAAAGATGGAATTAAACCAGACCCCAGAAAAATCAGTACTGTCAAGAACTTCAAGACTCCATGAAATACCACAGAATTAAAAGGATTTATTGGATTAGCATCCTATTACCAAAAATTCATCAAAAGATTCTCAGAAATTGCAAAACCCCTCAACCAGCTCACTACTAAAAATGTCGAATACAAATGGACAGAAGAACACCAGAATGCCTTCGAGATACTTAAGGAAAAACTCACAACAGCTTCAATCCTTGTCTACCCAGATTTCAGCAACCGATTCCAGTTAGCAACTGATGCCTCTTATACTGCTTTTGGTGCCATCCTATCACAGTTAGATAACAATGGAAATAAGCGAGTAATTGCTTATGCTAGTAGAACATTAAAGCCAGCCAAAAAGAACTACCCCGCAACAGAATTAGAAACTGCAGCAGTAATCTGGGCCCTACATCACTTCAACCTTTACCTCAGACCCAAAGAATTCGATATTATCACTGATAATATTGGACTTAAATGGCTACAAAACAAAAACACCCAGCTGAATGCAAAACAAACCCGATGAACAGGATTTTTAGCTAATTACCGATACATCGTACACCACAAACTAGGAAAACTCCACACCAACATTGATTGTCTCTCAAGAATGAGACAAGATTAGAAAACAGAACCAACACCCATTTGAATTAACAGCATCAAAACAACAAACAATGAACCCCAAAAACTACAACAATCTCAAACAATATTTGGAGACATTAACAATCCCAACAGATTGGTCCCCAGACGAAAAACATTGGTTACAACAACAAGCCAAACAATATTTTCTACACAACAACATTATCTATTATCGAAATTTCAAAAACCCAACCAAACCACTCAGATTAATACAAGAACAGGAAAAAGAGACCATTTTATACAATATGCACTCAGATCCTTCATCAGCACACTTCGGAAAAGAT
>JAAOMT010000031.1:0-131547 GCA_016748015.1 Geosiphon pyriformis | reverse complement strand
AACAACGAATAGCAGCCACCCATATTGAACACTCCCAAGCTCAACAAAAAGAATGGCATGATGACAAATTGCCTTCAGTCACCAATAAATTCAAAATTGGAAACAAAGTTCTCTTACACAGAACTAAAGCTGAAAAACAATGGAGTGGAAAATTTGAAAATAAATGGGATGGACCATTCTTTATCCATGAAATCCTAGGCAATGGATCATACAAGCTAAGACTTGATAACAAAATCCTAGCAAAAGTTGCACATGGAGATCGTTTGAAACACTATCATTCCAAAAACAATCTTAAATCATTAATTCCACAAATTGGTACACATTCCCCTTTGGTCAGTCCCAAAGATATTCTCTGAAACTTAGAACCAATAGTTGTCATTGAACAACCTTCCAATCTGAACACTTAATTTAATTTTACTAGTTATTCTCTTATAATTTAGAAACAATCTCACAAAAACAAAACAAAAATAACATAAAAACCCATACACCAAAAATAATTTTTTTATTTTTTCAATTGCTTATAATAACTATTCCTCAAAACATTCAACAATTATCCCAAAAACTAATGTTAGCTTTAAAAACAATACCCGAATTATCCATTACTGTTATTGGAAACCACATAAATTATACCCAAACAGAAGTAGTTACAAATTTAGCACCAAATTCATGAAAATATCACCTGTATAAAAAGAACACAAGAAGTTATACTGGAATTCACCTGCCAGAACTTTTAAAGCTTGCTTTAAGAAAAAACCTAATGCTTACTCCAATTAGTATTTCACCAAATGCTACAATTCAACAAAAACTTCAACTGTGTCTCAATGAGGAAAACACTGAATATCCTCCAATCTATAGATATTTTCACATTGGAAAAACACTCTACAAATGGAAACTGGAACTTACAACAGCAAACCTCACAAAAGAAGCTATTCAGAAACAACTCCACAATGAATTTAAGACAACAGCTGGATCAACAAACAGTCGCTACAGGCTTAGAGCTGCTCTTAGACTTTATAACCTATTCCACATCTGTGAAAACATACTACAAAACCCAATTTTTCAACCTTTGAAGATTCAATACATTGGAAAGCTCACAGAACTGAAATTTCAACAATTTTCAGACCAAATTTCTTCAATAATTTTGGATTATTATCTGGAAATAACAGACAGTACTTGGACTTCGATGGAGCTCAGTCTTGAGGAGGAGGTTATGTTACCAGACGAAATTAGAGATATCATTTAGCATGAAACTATCTTATAATTCCTATCATTAATTAGCATATATTATCATTTCAAATTATCACTTATTACATTAGCAAAGAATGTCCAAAATTATCATTTAATTAATAACCCAAATTGTACATAACACAAATGTAACTTAATTGTGATGATCAATCATGCAATATTCTGAACTATGTAACATTCAAAAAGTTCGCCAAAATTTATAGAAATTTGCTGAAATAATTGATAGTTCACCAAAATATCCAATAGTTTGCAGAAATAACTTGTAGTTCGCCGAAATGTATCTTTAGTTCAGCGAAATTGTAGAAAATAGCAAAGTTCAAGTTCATAGAATAGTATTATGACAAGTTGTATAAAAGAAGAGCTTTTCTCTTCAAGAAAATGTATCTTACTTTAGATTTATCTCTCAAAACCGTTCTTATACACACAAAAAGAAATAAATATCAAATAATTTAAAAAACCAAATTCTTTAAATTATTGCACTTGGAAAAATCCTCAAAACCCAACTAACATTTTGAAATTGATTAGCTACCAATTTCAGTAAACTGTTAGTGACTCCAGGCCTGGATAGAAAACGTTTCTCTTGATAAAAATCTTATTTCTTTTACATTTTTTTTATTTTCTTTTCTTTTCTTATTACAATTATTAGGGTAGCCTACAGACAAGATTCCTGTAGAAGAGTTGACTTTTACAGCAAAAGTAATTACACATTTTTAGTAAGCTTCCAGACAAGCAATTCCTAGAAAAGAGTTGATGTTTACTACAACATAATTACATAAAGCAACTGGCACGGAATTGGCCATTCCACTCATAAGTCCAGCAAGTTCAAATTATAGGAGATAATTTGAAGTTAAAAATTCAGTTACTGGAGGTTCAACCACATCCAAAAAACGTGAATTCACAGCAAATAAGTATCAACAACATTACAGAAAAGAGACCAAAAACCTCCAGTAACAGCAGAAACAATACTTTGTAAATCAAAAAAGATTGGATTAGTCAATTTACACATACCAGCCAAGAACCACAGATACATTAAAATTTCCATCTATAACAACATGGGAGATACCATTAAGATACTGAAAAGAACTACTATTAGATATTTTACCACTGAAGTTGAAAACCAACTGCTAAACACCATTCCAGATTTTTCACAACTATATGGATATGTAGATATCACATTTCAAACAATATATGGATAAGAAGAATGTTATTTGCTCCAACCAGAACAATTGGAACAGATAAACTTGAAAAATCTAAACTCATTACAATATATACAGCTCAAAATGTTACTTAACAACTTTAATGATATTTTTGCCAGTGAAAATGAATTTGGCAGAATTGACATAATCCAGCATCAGATTAAGATTAGAGATACAATGCCAATTAAACAAAGAGCATACAGGGTACCACCAGCCAGCCATAAGATCATTCATCAAGAAATCAATCATATGCTTAACAATAGGCTAATTCAGCTATCAATGAGCCCATAGTTATTACCAGTAGTACTAGTCCATAAGAAAAATAGAAAAATCCACTTTTGTGTGGATTACTAAAAACTAAATAGAGTAACAAAAGGAGATAGTTACTCAACTCCAAAAATCCAAGAACTTTTCAATAATTTTGGAAAAAAAAAATGGTTTTCAACTTTAAATTTGGACAGTGGTTACTGGCAAGTAGCCATGAAACCAAAAGATAAAGAAAAAACAGCTTTTATAACTCAAGAAGAAAATTTCGAATTTGAGGTTATGCCATTTGGCTTGATGAATATTCTAGTTATATTTCAATGGCTTATGGAAATTGTCTATACTGAACTGCTATGGAAATCAGTAGTTGTATACCTAAATGACATCAATGTGTTCTCCAAAACATTCAATGATCATCTACATTATTTTCAACAAGTATTTGAAAGACTAAGAAGAGCCAAATTAAAATTAAATGCAATCAAGTGTTTCTTTGGAAAAACTAAACTCAAGTTTTTGGGACATATTGTGCACAAAAACAGTATCAAAACAGATCCAGATAAGATTGAAATTGTCAAGAACTTTCTAGTACCAAATAATCTCATGGAATTAAAAGCATTCTTGAAATTTGCTGAATACTACTACCAATTTATCAAAGACTTTTCAACCACTATATTAACTCCAAACAAAGAACACCAAATACAAATAGACTAAAATTCAACAAAAAGCCTTTGACACACTAAGAAGAAAACTTATTCAGGCCCCAGTATTAATCTATCCAAACCATAGCAAACTATTCATCATTACTACTGATGCATTTGGCCAAAAATTAGGAGCTGTACTATCTCAAAAAAGGCCGGATGAATGAGAACACCCAGTAGCTTATGCCAATAGAAGCTTAAGTCCAGCTGAAAAGAATTATAGAATGCTAATACTAGAACACTTAGCTATCTATTGGGCTGTCATCAAATAGAAAGAATACTTGAGTTAGAAGTTTGATGTATACACTGATCACAAAGAATTGACTTCAAAAATTTGAAGACAATTACCATGCCAGATAGAAAATAGAACTTTCACTATTTAATTATACAGTACATTACAAAAAAAAAGAAAACAGAAATGCTGATAGATTGTCATAAATAAAACAAATCTAAAAACATTTCAATCCAAAAATATAATAAAAAATGAATATACAAAAATACCACCAATGCCAATACTATATAAATACACAATTGTTTAAGGAGAAATTATCTCAAAAAGAACAAAACAACATAAAACAACAATCATAATATTTTATCAACCATCAAAATATACTTTACTGAAAAAACAAAAAAAATCTAGATCAACCAATTAGAGTAGTTACAAAACCAGAGAAAGAGACAATATTATTCAATATGCACTCAGATTTAACAGCAGGACATTTTCACAAAGAAGCAACCATAGAAAAAATCAGAAAAAGATATTATTGGCCATTAATGTATCCAGACATCATTTAATATGTTCAAAATTGTAATGCTTGTCAGAAAAGAGGAGAAACAAGACTCAGTAAATCATTAAAACCAATTAAAATAGGATAACCATTTGATTACATTGGAATTGACTTAATCGGACCATTAACAATAACTAACAGAGACAACAGATATATTGTAGTAGCTATGAACTATCTCACAAAATGGCCAGAAGCAAAAGCCATTCAAAAAGCAGATGCAGAATCTGTTGCCAAATTTGTTTATCAAAATTTGATCTGTTAACACAAATGTTCAAAAGAACTATTATCAGATCAAGAAATTTACTTTGTGAATAGAACATTGGCAGAATTAAGTCAAAGATTTGGGATAAAAAGACTATTATTATCACCATACCATCTACAAACAAATGGATTAATTGAAAGATTTAACAGAACATTGTGTAAAGCAATTGCCAAAATCAGCCAAAAAAACCAAGACAAATGAGATTTGTTTATACCATCAGTATTATTTGCTTACTGGATAATGAAGCAAGACACTATACAAGCAACACTATTTGAATTAGTATATGGTAGAACAGCAACACTACCAATTGAGATAGAAGTCAACAGGTATCCAACAGAACCAATAACTGAAGACAATTTTCAAAAAACATTGTTAAAAAAAACATATGACTTAATAAAAACACTAAAAAACAAATAGCAAAAAGCAGCTAATAATATTCAAAAGTCACAAGAAAAACAAAAAAAAAGACATAATAATCAACTACCAGATAAACCAGTTAAATTCAGGATTAGAGACAAAGTACTTTTACATCATACCAAAGCAGAAAAATAATGGAGTGGAAAATTTGACTCCAAATGAGACAAACCATTTCATGTAAAAAAAATTCTAGAAAATAAAGCTTATAAATTAAGATTGAACAACAAAATTTTAACCAAAGCAGCACATAGAGATCGACTGAAATTATATTAAAGCATAATATCAGCATCTACCAGTAATATTTCACAACTGGGAGCACAAAAAATACTAGTTCAACCAGATAAAATTCCACAAGATCTGGAATCAATCATAGTTATTGAACCAAACATGTCAAATTAAACGACCAAAAAAGTATATAAAAATAAAGATATACACAACAAAAGTGACAAAGAAAAATAGAAATACCAGACCATATTCACACTTTAGCTTAACAATTGTTTTAGGCTTTAAATTAACAGCAAATAAACATGGAAATTATCATCAACAACCAAACAATCTGTTATTGAAACATTAAACAAAAAGAAAAAAGTACATTATACTAGTAACCACAGAAACAATCAATAAACTGGTCAAATAAAATAGTAGAAAAAGTAAAAAACACTTTTGGAAAGATAATCATTATCATTCCAACAGAAGAACCAATAAAAAAAAATTAGAACCAATAGATAGACCAACTTTCAATATTATACTACTACTATCAATTGGAACAAAAAGTAGATATTTAGAAGTTATATCTGGACAAATCCAAGAGAATCTTCAATCAAGAGATAATCTGAAACATTGAAGACATTATTAAAAAGAAAACAAATTTAACACTACACATCAGAATCATTTATTGACTACACACTATATTCCAAAACTATTCAGAAGTATTGTTATACTTTAACATGGAAACAATAATTATCAACCAATGGAAAAGAATAAACAACTCACAAATTAAAGAAATAAAGAGCAGAGTGGAACAGATGCTACTTAAAAAAGAAGTATTTGACATAATTCAAAATGAAGATTTTGATAGAGCTCAATATTAAAAGAAAGAGATAATGTTACTCATAAAAAAAAACAGATATAGAAAATAGTAGACCAATAAAAAAGGAGTAGTTAGCATGTGAGCATATTGCTTAGCAATATAGAGCAATGTCAGAAATTACAGCATATTGCTCAACAATATAGAGCATATTGCTTAGCAATGTAAGCATTGCTCAAGAAATTATAGCACGTCACTCAAAAATGTGAGTGATTTTATAGAACATAAATTAGGTATATATAACAATAGCATTAGAAAAAAAAAGACAGATCTCTTAGTTTAGATTTAATCTAAGCAATCTTTCATATTACAAATATCAATAAATAATTATTCACTATCTCAAATTCACTTTTTACTATCAACACTTTATGTTGGTAGTAATTAATACTTAATTATACTAGAACAATAGCTTTTGAACATGGCTATTGACGGAATACTAATGTGTAAATTGTTTGGGCTTATTTTCTTATTTTTCTTATTTTTTTTCTTGCTTTATTTTCTTTGTTGTTTGTTAACTTAATTAAAAAGATTTACATGCAGAAGTACTGATGTCAGGATATAACACTGATAAAAGACTTAGGAATAAGGATAGACACTCGGAATTAAAAATATCTTACCAGAAAGATTACCAGTGTTACAGATAATTATTTGGAGTCTTAAAGCAAATAACAAACCCATAACTTAGTGCTCAATTAATATAATGATTGGTTTCTGAAGATTTTCATAATCTGAAAATTTTGTTGGTCTGAAAGTTTTGTTGTGAAGTTTTTTGTATAATAAACAGAAATTCAATAGTTGTTTTAGTAGCCTCCCAGAATCATAATTTCATTCAATTTTTTTCTCAACATGATAGCTGGTAATCTGGCAGAAATGTCTTTCTGGTAAGCTATCCTTAAATTCTCAATGCTATACCCTTCCTTTGGGATCTTTTACTAGGCTATTCTTGACGTTAATAATTCAGTGTTTTTACTTTTTTAATTAATTAGTAAAACAAAAGAAATACAAAAGAAAATAAAATAAAATCAACATAAAAAAATAAGCCAAGATAATGAGTATTAGTATCTCATCAATAGCCATAATCAAGAGCTATTGTTTTAATGTAGTTAAATATCAATTACTATCAACATGAAGTGTTAATAGTGGAGAGTGAATTAAAATAGTAAATAATTATTTATTGATATTTGTAAATGGAAAATTGCTTAGATCAAATCTAAACTAAAAGATCTGTCTTTTTTTCTTCTAATGCTACTACTATATATACATAATTAATGTTCTACAAGATCACTCACATTTTCAAGTAATATGCTATGCTTTTTTGAGCAATGCTCATATTGCTGAGCAATGTGTTCTAATTTTCTAATATTGCTTTACATTGCTGAGCAATGTGCTTATGTGCTAACTACTACTCTCTTATTGGTTTATTATTTTCTATATCTGTTTTTCTTTTTATGAGTAACATTATCTCCTTCTTTAATATTGAGCTTTATCAAAATTTTCATTTTGAATTATGTCAAATACTTCTTTTTTGAGTAGTATCTGTTCCACTCTACTTTTTATTTCTTTAATTTGTGAGTTGTTCATTCTTTTTCATTGGTTGATAGTTATTGTTTTCATGTTAGAGTATAACAATATTTCTGAATAGTTTTGGAATATAATGTGTAGTCAATAAATGGTTCTGATGTGTAGTGTTAAATTTGTTTTCTTTTCAATAATGTCTTCAATGTTTCAGATTATCTCTTGATTGAAGATTCTCTTGGATTTGTCAAGATATAACTTCTGAATATCTACTTTTTGTTCTAATTGATAGTAGCAGTATGATATTAGAAGTTGGTCTATCTATTGGTTTTAATTTTCTTTTGTTAGTTTTTCTGTTGGAATAATAATGGTTATCTTTCCAAAAGTGTTTTGTATTTTGTCTACTATTTTATCTAACCAGTTTATTAATTGTTTTTGTGATTATTGGTATGGTGTATTTTTCCCTTTTTGTTTGGTGTTTTGATAACAAATTGTTTAGTTGTTGATGATAATTTCCATGTTTATTTGCTGTTGACTTAAAGCCTAAAACAATTGTTAAGCTAAAGTGTGAATATGATCTGATATTTCTATTTTTCTTTGCTGCTTTTGTCGCATATACTGTGTTTTTATATACTCTCTTGGTTGTTCAATTTAACATGATTGGTTTAATAACTATAATTGGTTCCAGATCTCGTGAAATTTCATCTGGTTGAACTAATAGTTTCTGTATTCCTAATTGTGGAATATTACTGGTAGATAGTGACACTATATGATAATATGGTTTCAGTCAATTACCATGTGTTGCTTTGGTTAAGATTTTATTGTTTTATCTTAATTTATAAGTTCTATTTCCTAGAATTTTTCTTATGTGAAATAGTCTATCCTATTTGGGATCAAATTTTTCATTCTATTGTTTTTTTGCTTTGGTATAATGTAAAAGTACTTTGTCTTCAATCCTGAATTTGACTGGTTTATCTGGTAGTTGGTTATAATGTTTTTTTTTTGTTTTTTTTGTGACTTTTGGATGTTATCAGCTGCTTTTTGCTGTTTGTTTTTTAGTGTCTTTATTAAGTTATATGTCCTTCTTAACAATGTTCTTTGAAAATTCTCTTTTGTTATTGGTTTTATTGAATATATTCTGACTTCTATCTTAACTGGTAATGTTGTTGTTCTATCATATACTAATTTAAATAGTGTCATTTGTATAGTGTCTTGCTTTATTGTCCAGTAAGCAAATAATACTAATAATATAAACAAATCTCATTTATTCTGGCTTTTTTGACTGATCTTGGTAATTGCTTTACACAATGTTCTGTTAAACTTTTCAACTAACCCATTTGTTTGTGGATGGTATGATGATGATAATGATCTTTTTATCCCAAATCTTTGACTTAATTCTGTCAATGTTCTATTCACAAAGTGAGTTTTTTGATCTGATAATAGTTCTTTTGGACATCTGTATTGACAGTTCAAATTTTGATGAATGAATTTGGCAACAGATTTTGCATCTGCTCTTTAAATAGCTTTTGCTTCTGGCCATTTTGTGTAATAATTTATGGCTACTGCAATATATTTGTTGCCTCTGCTGGTGATTGTTAATGGTCTAACTAAGTCAATTCTGATATGATCAAATGATTGTTCTACTTTGATTGGTCTTAATGGTTTACTGAGTTTTGTTCCATCTCTTCTTTGACAAGCATCACAATTTTGAACATATTGAATAATGTCTGGATATATTAATGGCTAATAGTATTTTTTTCTGATTTTTTTCATGGTTGCTTCTTTGTGAAAGTGTCCTGCTGTTGGATCTGAGTGCATGTTAAATAATATTGTCTTTTTTTTTGGTTCTGTAATTACTCTAGTTGGTTGATTTGGATTTCTTTTATTTTTTTGGTAAAGTATATTTTAATGGTTGATAAAATATTTTGATTGCTGTTTTATGTTGTTTTGTTCTTTTTAAGATAATTTCTCCTTGAACAATTTGGTATTTATATAATGTTAGAGTTGTTGGTATTTTTGTATATTCATCTTTTGTTATATTTTTGGGTTTAAAATGTTTTTAGATTTGTCTTATTCATAACAGTCTATTGGCATTTCCATTTTTTTTTCTTTTTTGTAATGTATTGTATAATTAAATAGTGAAAGTTCTATTTTCTATCTGACATGGTGATCATCTCCAAATTTTTGCTTCTGGATTGAAGTCAATCCTTTGTAATCAGTGTATACATCAAACTTTTGACTCAAGTATTTTTTTCATTTAATGACAGCTTAATAGATAGCCAAGTGTTCTAGTACTGAAGTTTTATAATTCTTCTCAACTGGATTTAAGCTTCTGCTGGCATAAGCTACTGGGTATTCTCATTTATCTATTCCTTTTTGAGATAATACTGCTCTCAATGCTTGACCAGATATATTAATTGTGATTATAAATGGCTTGTTATGATCTGAATAGAATAATACTGGAGCTTGAATAAGCTTTCTTCTTAATGTATCAAAAGCTTCTTGCTGAGTTTCTGTTCATTTATATTTGGTGTTTTTTGTTTGGAGTTGATATAGTAATTGAGCTATTTTGGAAAAGTCTTTGATAAAGCAGCAGTAGTATTCAGCAAATCCCAAAAATGCTCTTAATTCTGTGAGATTATTTGGTGCTGGAAAGTTTTTAACAATCTCAATCTTGTCTGGATTTGTTTTAATACTCTCTTTGCTCACAACATGTTCCAAAAACTTGAGTTCTGTTTTGTCAAAGAAGCATTTGTTGGCATTTAATTTTAATCCTGCTCATCTGAGTCTTTCAAATACTTGTTGAAAATAATGCAGATAATCATCGAATGTGTTTGAGAATACATTGGTGTCATTTAGATATATGACTATTGATTTCTATAGTAGTCTTATATAGACAATTTTCATGAGTCATTGAAATGTGGCTGGAACATTCATCAAATCAAATGGCATTACTTCAAATTCAAAGTTTTTTTCTCAAGTTGTAAAAGCCGTTTTCTCTTTGTCTTTTGGTTTCATGGCTACTTGCCAATAACCACTGTCTAAATCTAAAGTTAAGAACCATTTTTTTCCTCCAAAAGTGTCAAACAGCTCTTGAATTTTTGGTGTTGAGTAACTATCTCTTTTTGTCACTCCATTTAGTTTTCAGTAATTTACACAAAAATGGATTTTTTCATTTTTTTTATGAACTAGTATCACTGGTAATAACTATGAACTTATTAATAGCTGAATTAGCCTGTTGTCAAGCATCCAATTGATTTCTTAATGAATGATCTCATGGTTGGCTAGTGGTACTCAGTATGCTCTTTGTTTAATTGGCATTGTATCTCCAGTTTTGATCTGGTATTGAATTATGTCAGTTTTTCCAAATTCATTTCCACTAACAAAGATGTTATAAAAGTTGTTGAGTAACATTTGAGCTGCATATATTGTAGTGGGTCTAGATTTCCCAAGTTTATCTGTTCCAATTGTTCTGGTTGGAGCAGATAACATTTTTCTCATTTGTATATTGTTTGAGATGTGATATCTACATATCCACACAATTGTGAAAAGTCTGGAATGGTGTTTAGTAGTTGGTTTTCAACTTCAGTGGTTAAATATTCAATAATAATTCTTTTTAGTATCTTAATAGTATCTCTTGTGTTGTTATAAATGAAAATTTTAATGTATCTGTGGTTCTTGGCTGGTATATGTAGATTGACTAATCCAATTTTTTCTGATTCACAAAGTGTTGTTTCTGTCTTAAAAATCTGAATTTGATCCTTTATTTTTCTCTCTATGGTTATCATGTACTGATCATATGGTAGAATAGAGATTAATTGACAGATAAAGATAATTTCTTCTTTGTCAATAATTTTTTTCTCTGTCATATTAACTGGTATATTTATTCTACCCATAGATCTAAAACCCTGTATTTTTCTAGCTGTAATCCCTAATTTTTCTCTGTTTTCTACTGATACTAATTGAGCTATTTTGACTAGAAGCAGAAATATTGCCTGTGTTATCTTTTTATTTGGCTCTATGATGTAGGCCTTCTTTGAGTTATTTTGTAGCATTGTAATAATATTTCTTACATATTCTGCATCAATTATTCCTTCTCTAATGTTAATTTCTTTTTTCACTAAACTACTCCTAGATGCTAATTGAATCATTGTTGTTGCTAGAATTTCCAATGCTATTTTAAGATCAATGCAGATGCACAAGCATAGTTCTAATTTAATGGCATTTTTTCCTGGATATCTCAGATCAAACTTAGCATTAGTATCATGTGCACATTCTGGCATAATACCCTCATCATTGTCACTAAACCATTTTAATTCCTGCTTCTTGGAAAGGTTAAGGAGCACAATATATTGTTCAGGGTTTGAATCAAAGTTTGAATCATCATAATTTTTGTTGCCATTTTGAATAGAGCTAGAATCATTGTTTTTGTTATTATTATTGTTGGAGTTTAAATTGAGATTGAAAGTTGATTCCAATTCCAATGCACAGCTGCTGATTGGTTCTTCTTTTTCTGGAATTGTGTAAATTATATGTGGTGGTGAATTGTAAATAAGGTCACACTCATTACAATATTGAAAGTCACATGAGATCAAACACTGGTTATATAGTTGTGTATTTATTTCTTCCAACCATTGTTCTTGTTCTTCTCAAGTGGATGCTAATTTCTGGTAGTGTTTGTGAAATTGTTTTGGGTCCATAGGCTTTAGAACAATATTTGGGTTTGGGTCTCAGTCAAGTTCTATGGATTTTAATGAGTTGTTTTTAATTGTTTTTATTTCTTCTGATGATGCTCCTTTGATTTTGGCAAGAGCCATTCACCAAATTTCATTATTATTATGTTGACATCCATCTAACTGTTTTACTGCTTTCTTCTAGGCTGCTTCTATTGGTGTCCCTTTTCTCATCCAGTTACTTATTAGAATTGTATATTAACATGATTTGTTGTAAGTTTTTCCTTTCCCAGGGATGTCATTCCACATTTCTTTGTTGAGAAAAGTTTTGTCACAAGCCAAGCATAGTTTGTTGTCCCATTTTTCTTGTTTTTTTGGTCATCTAAACCGATCAATAAGACATGAGTGGTAGTAAAATTTAGTTGCTGTTGGCCATTTTTCATCATCACCACAACATGTGCCCATTGTGGACAATTTCTTATTTTTAGTAAGTTTCTTTTTTTGCTTTTTTTTTCTGTGGTCATCCCAGAACAGTACAAGTGGTAATTTGTTGTGCTTGGTGTCAGTTCAGAAAACTTGGTAAGCTTCCCAGGTATGTTTTCTTTTTTCTTCTTCTAATTTAATGAGTGGTTTGTCATTGGTTGTGGTTCTGAAGTGACTACAAGTAACTGGCACACATGTGTGACAACTGTCTTGGCTGAGATGTAGTTCCTGGGTGTTTTAGTTGAGCATGGCATTAGTTTTGGACAGCCAATCATTCCCAATGAGGGCTTAATACTAAATTGCTTCTATTACCAATATCTTGATTGGTATTATAATGCTATTGACTTTAAATAGGAAGTTGTCTATTTCACCAATTGGAGTTTTGGTTATTCTATTGGTGGTTATAATTTTGGTGCTGGCAGTATGATCAACTCGGCAACCTAATTGGTTCATAAGTTGTTGTGTGATAATGCTGCCTGCTGACCCATTATTAAGGATGAGCTTAATAGAATAGCCATTGACTTTAGCATTAGTGTATATGGTAATGATTGGTTTTTTCTTGAATGCAGCTTTACTAAACAAGAGCATAGATATCAGTTCCTTAAGTTCAAATGGAAAGATAGCTGTGAGTGTTTTGTTGTTAGTGATGGTGACTAAAGGTATATTGCTGATAAGTGGTTGTTTTTGATTGGGTTCTATGTTGTTGGATGAAGCATTTTCTGAAGTTATTAAGAGACTTAAATAGTTTTGAGAACTCAGGTTTTGGGTATATCCAGTTTCTAAACTTCACTGGCATGATCCTGATGGCTGGTTTGAGGTGAAAATTGGTTGGTAAACAACTATTGCCAATCTCCAGTTTTGAGTGACTCTGGATCTGGGATTTCCTGATGTTATCTAAGTTAAGTTTGGGGTTGAAATTGCTGGTGTCTGATAGATTACTTGTGACTGTGGTGGTTAATAAATTATGGGTGTTGTCAGTTGATAGATTGATGCTGGAAACTGATATACTAGAAGTGAGTACAATTGCTGTATTATTGGGGTTTGATAAATTGGCTGTATTACTGGAAAGTAATATGATTGAAATTGGTATTGTTCTGGTGATTGATTACTGATGTAATTCTGAGTTTGTAGTCAGTGATCAGAGTTTCAATACTGATTAGCTGATTTTAGGTTGCTTAGCTTTTTGTGACATTCAAATTGTAAATGTTCTTGTTTATCACAATAGTAGCATACATGCATTTTCTACTGTCACTGATAATTGGTTACTGATATTAGATGTGATTGATTTTAGATACAATTAAAGTTTTCTTGATTATTGCATCATTAAGGAGGTTGATAAATTGCCTGATTGTTGTTAGCTAAGTATCTCTTTAATTTCTGATTAATTGATTCACTGAATTGCTTCAATTTAGAATCCAAATCAGATAATCTATTTATTATTAGATTTATGACTTGGACATGGTTGGCTTCAAGTTCAGTTGCTTCAAAATCTCTGGTGTTTGTAACTGCAGCTTGAAAGTTTGCTGGATGCATTGGATATACGCATTGAAGGATGCTACTACACAGACCTCTAATAAATTGATTCAGAATTTGTGGCACTGTGAAATAATCAGCCTGTATGGCCTGAATTTGGCACAGATTTCTGTGGAAGCATCCTAAGTAAATAGTAACTGCTTTATTTTCTCCTTGCTTGATGATAGTAAAAATGTTGGCCAATCGGTTAATATTATTATTATTGTTGAAATATTGCAGGAATGCAAGCTTGAATACATTAAAATTTTGGAGTTTGTTAGCCAAGCTTTGATACCAAGAATCAGCAGTATCTTGAAAAAAATATAGAATGGCTTATATGGCTCGGGCATTATTTCATCTATTAGCCACAATGGTTTTTTCCACATTATTGAATCATACTTGGGTATCATCTTCTTTACCCATGAATTTTTTGAGTTTCACAATTGGTGCATATGTCATTTGTACAATTGGTTGTGGTTGTTGTATTGGTGGTAGGTGAGGTTGTTGAAGTGATTGTTGAATTGGTTTAATAGGTGGCTAATTGATGCTGATTTTTAGAGGTAAGTTCAACTGATTAATTAAATTGGAGTTTTGATTGTTCTGATTTTGCTAATTAATGTTATTGGGGTTTGGATTGTTTGGGTTTTCAATTTCTGGGTTTTCTGAAATCAGGTTTTAATAATTAAATTCTTACTCCTCTTTTTCCTCTTTTTCTGATGCCGTTATCTCCCACAGATTAGCTATTCCAAAATCTAGTTGAGGTGGCAGTTATTGAAATCCTGATAGTATTGACAATTATGATTTAAATCCTTTAAAATAATCACCATAGGTTCCTAATAATTCTGTTTTCTTTTGTTTACTTTGAAATGGGAGTTGTCCAAATGCTGATATCATGTTTGATGTAGATGCATTTGCTAATGAAATGTTGATAGTACTTTTGGACATATAATGATATGATGGATGTAGGAAAGATTTAAATTTTTGCTTCTTCCACATTGGTAATTGTATTTCTTTTGAAGTTGCTACTGGAGTTTGTAACTTTCCTTTATCTTTATTTGTATAAGTGATGGGGAATTATTGTTAAATGTATCTTTCAATTTCTTGATTAATTTCTTTGATGATTGGTACAAAACTGTGATTTCATGGTAAGTTGGTATGTTGGATTAATTTTGTATAGAAATTTTCTCTTGCTAATTCAATGTTAACTGGTCTTCCCAGAAAGTCTGTGATTTTTTTGTTGACATTGTTACAAGTGATTATTTGGGGTTTCAAGTCAAATAACAAACCCATAACTTGGTGCTCAAAAGCTATTTGTGTTTGATAATAATGATGATTTGAAGGTTTTTGATATGGAGTTTTTTGTATAATGAACAGAGATTCTTTGTTGATGCTATTCACAGTTTTCTTGTAAGTTGTTTTCCAATTTTTTTCTCAGCTTGGTGGCTGGATTTATTCTGGCAATTATGTTCTTTTGGTAAGCTATCTGATAATATATATAATTCTACCCTTATTTCTGGGTCTTTTACCAAGTTATTCATGATGTTAATAACTTAGCACTTTAATCCTCAATTGAGTTAGTAAACAACAAAATTACAACAAAGAAAAATAAAAAAATAAAATAAAATAAAAGAATAAGCCAAGGTGATAAACAAGTTAGTATTTTGTCAATAGCCATGATCAAGAGCTATTGTTCCAGCATGATTTATGTGTCAATGGCAATCAATATAAATGTTAATAGTAAAGGTGGATTTGAGATAACAAATAGTTATTTATTAAATGATTGTAATTTGAATAGTTGCTTAGATCAAATCTAAACCAAAAGGTCTCTAACTAAAAAATTCTTTCTTTTAAGATTTCTCAATTCCTCAATTTTTTACACCAGGAATCCTAAAATTCTTGGAATTCTGCAATTTTTTTGAGAAGAATCCTGGAATTCTGGAATTCTGTAATTTCTTGTACAAAAATTTTGAAATTCCTGGAATTTTGCAATTCCTCTAAAAGAAATTCTAGAATTCCACATTTACTGTGTCTATTTCTAATTGGCTAATTTATATGCTAGTATCCTTCTTATATTCTATAAGTAACATTATTTCCTCCTTTTTAATATTGAGCTCCATCAAGATCTCCCAAATTTCCTAGCTCTATTTCTCTATTCTTGAGTAGTTTTTGAACTTTTTTTCTGAAAATTATTTGGGTTATCTTGTTTTGTAATTTTTCAAATTGGGCATTGGTTAATTTTCCCATTTGGTTGACAGTAACAGTGTTTATTTCAGTGTTAAGCAAGATTTCTGGTCAATCTTGAAATCTGGTACGTAGCCAATAAATGGCTCTTGCTTGTGTGGTTAAATTGTTTTTCTCCACAAATTGTTCTAGTTGTTGTAGTATTGTTGTATTAAATAATCGTTTTGTCTTATCTGTATATAGATTTTGAATGTTCATATGTTGTTCTAAGTAAAAGTAACAAAAGTTTCTTGGAAATTATTGTATCTACCAATTCCAGTTTTCTATAGTCAACTTTTGATATTGGGTGACTTTGGGTTGTGTTTCTATTGCCAGTTTTACTTTCACCATTATTTTGTCAACAGTGTTTTCTGTTTTCCTCCATACTTTATCCCATGGTCTTTTTCTGGTGTTTGTGTATTTGATAGTTTGTTGGTTGATTGTGATTTCCATTTCTTGTTGTTTGATCAATTAAAAAAGTTGTTGTGCTAGTGAGTAAATGTTGTCAGTAATTTCCATTTCTTTGATGTCTTCTGTCATGTTTATTATGTTTTTATATATTCTTTCTATTGTTTCATTTTACGTGTTTGGTCCAATGATTATAATTGGTTCCAGATCTTGTGGAATCTTATCTGTTTGTACTAGTATTCTCTGTACTCCTAGTTGTGGAATATTATTGGTAGATGGTAACACTTTTTGGTAATATGGTTTCAGTCAATTACTATGTGCTACTTTGGTTAAGATTTTGTTATCTCATCTTAATTTATAAGCTCTATTTCTAAGAATTTCTTTTATGTGAAATGGTTTGTTCTATTTGGGATCAAATTTTCTACTCCATTGTTTTTCTGCTTTGATACAATGTAAAAGTACTTTGTCTCCAATCTTGAATTCAACTGGTTTATCTAATAATTGGTTATCATGTCTTTTTTTTGTTTTTTTTGTGACTTTTGAATATTATCAGCTGCTCTTTGTTATTTGTTTTTTAGAGTTTTTATCAAGTTATATGTTCTTCTTAGTAACGTTTCTTGAAAATTATCTTCAGTTATTGGTTTTGTTGGATACCTGTTGACTTCTATCTTAACTGGTAATATTGCTGTTCTACCATATACTAATTCAAATAGTGTTGCTTGTGTAGTGTCTTGCTTTATTGTCCAATAAGCAAATAATACTGATGGTATAATCAAATCTTATTTGTTCTGGTTTTTTTGACTGATCTTAACAATGGCTTTACACAATGTTCTGTTAAACTTTTCAACTAGTCCATTGGTTTGTGGATAATATGATGATGATAATGGTCTTTTTATCCCAAATTTTTGACTTAATTCTGTTAATGTTCTATTCACAAAGTGAGTTTCTTAATCTGATAATAATTCTTTTAGACATCCATATCGACATATCAAATCTTAATGAATGAATTCGGCAATAGATTCCATGTCTGCTCTTTGAATTGTTTTTGCTTCTGGCCATTTAGTGAGATAGTCTATGGCTACTGCAATATATCTGTTGCCTCTGCTGGTAATTATTAATGATCTGACTAAATTAATTCCAATGTGGTTAAATAGTTGTCTCACTTTGATTGGCCTTAATGGTTTACTGGATTTTGTTCCTCCTTTTCTCTGACAAGCATCACAATTTTGAACATATTAAATGATGTTTGGATACATTAATAGCCAATAGTATTTTTTTCTGGTCTTTTCCATGGTTGCTTCTTTATGGAAGTGTCTTGCTGTTGGATCTGAGTGCATATTGAACAATATTGTCTCTTTTTCTGGCTCCATTACTACTCTGATTGGTTGATCTGGATTTTTTTTGTTTTTCCAATAAAGTATATTTTGATGGTTGATAAAATATTTTGCTTGTTGTTTGATGGTATTTTGTTTGTTTTGAGATAATTTCTCCTTGAACTGTTGCATATTTATATAGTGTTAAAGTTGTTAATATTTTTGTATGTTCATCTTTTTGTTATATTTTCATTGGGTTTGTTCTGGTTTTGTTATATTTTTGGGTTGAAATGTCTTTTAAATTTGTTTTATTCACAACAAACTATCAGCATTTCCGTTTTTTTTCCCTTTTTATAATGTATAGTATAAGTATATGGTGAGAGTGCCATTTTCTATCTTGATTGTCTGCCATTTTCAAATTTTTGTTTTTGAAGTGATGTCAATTCTTTGTGATCTGTATACACATCAAACTTCTGGCTCAAGTATTCGCTTTATTTCATGACTGTCCAATAGATTGCTAAGTGTTCTAATTCTGGTGTTCTATAGTTCTTTTCAGCTGGTGTTAAACCTCTACTGGCATATACTACTGGATGTTCTCTTCTATCTGGTTTTTTTTGAGATACTACTGCTCCCAATGCTTGGCTTGATGCATCAGTAGTGATAATAAATGGCTTGCTGTAATCTGGATAGATTAATATTGGAGCTTAGATAAGTTTTCTTCTTAAGATATCAAAAGCTTCTTGTTGTGTTTCTGTCTATTCATATTTTATATTTTTGGTTTGGAAGTGATTGAGTGGTTGGGCTATCTTGGAAAGGTTCTTGATAAAGCGTCAATAATAGCCTGCAAATCTCAAAAATGATTTCAGTTCAGTCATGTTAGTTGGAACTGGAAAATTCTTTACTATCTCTATCTTCTCTGAATCAGTTTTAATATCATTTTGGCTGACTATATGTTCCAAGAATTTTAGCTCTGTCTTGCCGAAGTAACATTTGGTAGTGTTTAACTTTAGTTCTGTTTGTCATAGTCTTTTGAATACTTGTTAAAGATAATAAAGATGATTATCAAATGTTTTTGAGAACACATTGATGTCATTCAGATACACAATTACTAATTTTCACAATAAACCAGAATAGATGATTTCTATTAGTCATTGAATGTGGCTGGTGTATTGGTTAAGCCAAATGGCATGACTTCAAATTCAAAGTTCCCTTTTCTAGTAGTAAATGCTGTCTTCTCTTTGTCAGCTGGGTCCATGGCTACTTGCCAGTAACCACTGTTTAGATCCAGTGTTAAGAACCATTTATTTCCACCAAAAGCATCAAATAGTTCCTGGATCCATGAAGTTGAATAGCTGTCTCCATAAGTGACTTCATTGAGCATTCTGTAGTCTACACAAAATCTGATCTTTCTATTCTTCTTCCAAACAAGTACTACTAATGACAACTATGGGCTCATAGATGGCTGAATTAGCCTATTGTCAAGTATTCTATTGATCTCTTAATGAATAATTTCATGGCTGGCTGGTGGTACTTGGTATGCTCTTTGTTTAATTGGCATAGCATCTTCAGTTTTAATCTGGTGCTGAATAATATCAGTTTTGCCAAATTTATTTTTGCTGGCAAAGATGTTATCGAAGTTATTGAGTAATATCTTGAGTTGTATACATTGGAGTGGATCCAAGTTTCTTATGTTCATTTGTTTTAATTGTTCTGATTGAAGCAAATAACATTTATTTTGTCTGTATATTGTTTGTAATATGATATCCACATATCTACAAAGCTGTGAAAAATCTGGAATAACACTTGGTGGTTGGTCTTTTAATTCAGTGTTCAAATATCTGATGATAATTCTCTCTGGTATTGTAATGGCATCTCCTGTTGTATTATAGATAGGAATTTTGATATGATTATGGCTTTTGGCTGATATGTGGAGATTAATAAGTTCAATCTCTCTTGATTCACAAAGATTTGGTTCTGCTTCAAAAATCTGATCTTGATCCTTCACTTTTCTATCTATATTTAATATGTACTGGTTATATGATGGAATGGAAATTGTTTAACAGGTTGAGATAATTTCTTCTTTGTTAACAATTTCTTTCTCTGCCATATTGACTGGTATATCTATTCTACTCATTGATCCAAATTCCTGTATCTCTCTTGCAGTAATTCCTAGTTCTTCTCTTTTTTCTATTGACACTAACTGAGCTATTTTTACCAAAGATAGGAATATTGCCTGTGCTATCTTTTCATTTGGTTCTATGATATAGGTCTTTTCTGAGTTGTTTTGTAGCATAGCAATAATATTTTCTACATATCCTGCATCAATTATTTCCTCTTTAATATTTATTCTTCTTTTTGTTAGACTACTCCTAAAAGCTAATTGAATTATTGTAGTAGCTGAGATTTCCATTGCTACTTTCAAATCAATGCATGTGCATGAGTGTGGTTCCAGTTTAATGGCTTTTTTTCCAGGATATCTTAGATTAAATCCTATATCTGTATTATACACATGTTCTGGCATAATATCTTCATTATTATCACTGAACCATTTCAGTTTTTGCTCCTTGGTGAGGTTAAGCAGTGTGATATATTGTTCATAGTTCGAATTGGAATTTGAATCTGAGTTTAAATCATCACTGTTGTTATTGCCATATTGAACAGAACTGGAACTGGTGTTTTTGTTATCATTGTTATTGAAGTTTGAATTGGGATTGGAATTTGATTCTGATTCCAATGCACAGCTGCTGATTGGCTTTTCTTCTTTGGGGATTGTGTAGATTATGTGCGGTAGTGTATTGTAAATGAAGTCACACTCATTACAATATTGGAAGTCACATGGAATCAAACAGTGGTCACATAGTTGAGTGTTTAGCTGTGCTAATCATTCTTTTTGTTCCTCTTTGGTGGGTGCCAAGTTTTGGTAGTGCTTGTGGAATTGCTCAGGATTGTCTTCAACATTGTCAAAAATGTTAAACATTAAGATGTATTTGGGTTCTGGAAGTAATAAGGAATTGTTTTTAATTTTCAGTAGTTCACTGGTTGTTGCGCTTTCTGTTTTTGCACTGGCCATTTGCTAAATCTTGTATTTGTCATGTGGATATCCTTTCAATTGTCGCAATGCTCATTTCCAAGCATTGTCGATTGGTGTTTTTTTACAAACCCAGTTATTGATTAAGATTGTATACTGACAGGTTTTGTCGCATGTTTCTCCACACTCAGGAATGTCGTTCCACATTCCTTTGTTAGACAAGATAGTTTCACATACAAGACAAAGTTTGTTATCCCATTTTTCTTGTCTTTTTGGTTGGCCAAACTTTTTTATTATACATGCATGGCAGTAGAATTTGGTTGCTATTGTATATTCCTTGTTGTTGCCACAGCATGTGCCCATTAACAACAATTTTTTACCACAATTAATGTATATAAGCTTTGGTCGACAATAGGTGGATTGTGATAATGTAATATAAGTGTAGAAGTTAGAAGAAGTGGTATTGGTGGGTGTTGTTTCTTTTTCCTTCTCTTTTTTCTTTTCTTTATTAGTTGTTTCCACTCCCAAGTTGGTAGTTCTTCTGAATTGTGGTTGGTTTCCCAGGCTTGATCAGAATTCCAAGTAAGTTCTGTTTCCCTTTGCTGTTGTTGTTCCAGGATAGTATGGGTGGTAGTTTATTGTAGTCATCTTTGGCCCACGATACTTGATAAGCTTCTCAAATAGATTTCTCTTTTTCTTCTTTGAAGTCTATAAGTTGTTGTGTCATTGTGCTGGGTTTAAAATGACCACATGTTACTGGTACTTGTATGTGTCAGCTGTTCTGACTGATTTGCAACTCTTGTGTGGTTCAGTTAAGTGTTGTATTTGTTTTGGACAGCCAGTCATTACCAATTAGAGCTTGGTATTAGGTAATTTCCATGACTAGTACCTTGATTGGTACCATAATGCCATTGATTTTGATGGAGAGGTTGTCAATTTTGCCAATTGGAGTCTTGGTGGCTCCATCAGCTGTGATTATCTTGGCATTGGCAGCTCAATCAACTCGGTGACTTAATTGATCTATAAGTTGTCTTGTGATAATGCTATCTGCTGAACCACTATCAAGGATAAGCTTAATAGTATGGCCATCAATTTTCACATCAGTATACATAGCAATGATTGATTTTTCTTTGAGTGCAGTTCTACTGAACAACAGAACTTCTGAGAGTTCATCGATTTCAAAGAAAAATATCATGGCAAGTGACTCATCTTTTATGATGGTTGCTGGTAGAATGTTGTTGGTAAGTGTGGATTGTTGGTTGAATTCTGAGTGGTTGGATGTGGCATCTTCTGGGATAACCAGGAGACTTAAATAGTTCTGGGAATTTGGGTTTTGGGTGTGACTAATGCCTGAATTCCAAGAACGTGATCCAGTTGGTTGTTGAGAGAAGCTGAGAATCAGTTGATAAACAACCATCACCGATCTCCAGTTTTGAGTAACTTTTAATCTGGGGTTTTCTAATGTTATCTGAGCTGGATGTGATGGCAGTATTGGAACTGCAGATGTCTGATAGATGATTTGTGACTGTGGTTGATAAATTGCTGGTGGCTGCAGTTGATAAATTAGAGGTTAATATACTGATGGTTAATAGATTGGCAGTGTTATGAGTGATTATTTGGGATGTTGGATCAAATAACAAACCCATAACTTGGTGCTAAAAGTTATTTGCATTGATGTTATTAATCTGAAGATTTTGTATTTGAAGGTTTTGTATCTGAAGGTTTTGGTTTGAGTTCTTTGTATAATAGACAGAGATTCAATAGTTGTTTTATCCATAGCTTCCCAGAATTGCAATTCTGTCAATTCTTCTCTTGGCATAATGGCCGGCAATCCTTTGGTAAGTATTTTGTATTTTCTGTATGTGTCTTACTCTCTTGCAGAGGTCTTTTACCAGACAATTCTTGACATCAGTAATTTAGCACTTTATTTAACCAATTAGTGCACAACAATAAAATCAAAAAATAAAATAAAGAAAAGAAATAAAAGAAAATCATAAATAAGCCAAGGTGATTTTGCAAATCAGTATCCCGTTAATAACCATAATCAAGAGCTATTGTTTCAGTGGGTTTAAGTATCAATTACTATCAACATAGAGTGTTGATAATAGAATTAGGTTTGAGATACCAAATAGTTATTTATTGTGTTTGAAAGGTTGTTTAGATAAAATCTAAACTTGATGGTCTTTTTTTTAGCTTTTAATCCTACTGCTATATATACATAATTGAGATTTCTCAATTCTTCAATTCTTTACAACAGGAATCCTGAAATTCCTGGAATCCTGCAATTTCTTTGAGAAGAATTCTGGAATTCTGGAATCCTGCGATTTCTTGTAAAAATCCTGTAATTCCTGGAATTCTGCAATTCCTGAGAGGAATTCTGAAATTCCACATTTTATTATGTCTACTTCTGATTGGCTAATAACTATGCTAATATATATTCTCTATATTTCTATGAGTAATATTATTTCCTCTTTTTAATATTGAGCTCCGTCGAAATCTAACTCTGTTAATTTCCCTTCTTGAAGTATTTTTTGAATTTCATTTTCAAGAATTACTTGTGTTATTTGAGTCTGTAATTTTTCAAATTGAGTGTTGGTGATCTTTCTTAATTCATTATTGGTAACCGTGTTCATTGCTTTGTTGAGTAAGATTTCTGGTTGATCGTGAAATGCTGTATGTATTCAGTATATGGCTTGGGCCTGTGTGGATAAGTTGTTCTTTCTTACAAAATGTTCTAATTGTTGTAGTATTCTGGTGTCGAATAATCACTTTGTTTTATCCATATATAGATTCTGGATATTTATGTGTTGTTCCAAGTAAAAATAACAATAATTTCTTGGAAATTATTGTATCCACTAATTCCAAGTTTTTTTAGTCAACTCTTGGTATAGTGACTCTTTTGTCGACTCTTTTATTGCTAATTTTACTTTCGCCATGATTTTGTCAATAGTATTTTCTGTTTTCTTCTGTGTTCTATATGGCAATGTCTTTTTAGTGTCTTGATATTGGATGGTTTGTTGATTAATTGTAATTTCCATCTCTTAGTGTTGAATCAATTGAAAGAGTTGTTGTGCTAGTGAGTGGATGTTGTTTGTAATTTCCATTTTTTTGATATTTCTTATTATGTCTACCATGTCTTTATATATTCTTTTGATGGATTAATTAACATGTTGTTGTCAATGATGATGATTGGTTCCAAATCTCGTGGAATCTTCTCTGGTTGGACTAGTATTTTCTGTACTCTTAATTGTGGAATATTACTGGTGAATGGTGGTATGATGTTATGATATGGTTTCAGTCGATCTCCATGTGCTGCTTTGATTAAGATTTTGTTATCCAGTCTTAATTTGTAAGCTTCATTCCTTAGAATTTTTTCTATGTGAAATGGTTCATCCCATTTGGGGTCGAATTTTTCACTCCATTGTTTTTCTGCTTTGGTATGATATAAGAGTACTTTGTCTCCAATCTTGAATTCAACTGGTTTGTTTGGTAGTTGATTATCATGTCTTTTTTTTTGTTTCTCTTGTGACTTTTGTATATTATCAGCTGCTCTTCTTTATTTGTTTTCCAATGTTTCCATTAAGACATATGTTTTTCTTAACAATGTTTCTTGGAAATTCTCTTCTGTTATTGGTTCAGTTGGATATGTGTTAACCTTTATCTCAATTGGTAATGTTGCTGTTCTACCATATATTAATTCAAATGGTATTGCTTGTGTGGTGTCTTGCTTCATTGTCTGATAAGCAAATAATACTAATGATATGAACAAATTTCATTTGTCCTAATTTTCTTGGCTGAGTTTTGCTATTGCTTCACACAATGTTCTATTAAATCTTTCAACTAATCCATTGGTTTGTGGATGGTATGGTGATGATAGTGGTCTCTTAATTCCGAATCTTTGGCTTAGTTCTATTAATGTTTTATTCACAAAATGGGTTCTTTGGTCTGATAATAGTTCTTTTGGACATCTATGTCGACAAATCAGATCTTGATGAACGAATTTGGCAATGGATTCTGCATCCGCTCTTTGAATTGGATTGGCTTCTGGCCATTTAGTAAGATAGTTCATGGCTACTGCAATATATCTGTTGCCTCTGCTGGTAATTGTCAATGGTCTGACTAAATCGATTCCAATACGGGGTTATTGGAGGTTTTTGGTCTCTTTTCTTCAATGTTGTTAATGCCTGTTTGCTGTGAATTCATGTTTTCTGGATGTGGTTGAACCTCCAGTAACTGAATTTATCTTCAAATTATCTTCTATAATTTGAACTGCTGGACTTATAAGTGGAATGGCCAATTCCATGCCAGTTACTTGTATAGTTATGTTGTATTAAATGTCAACTCTTTCTCAGGAATTGCTTGTCTGGAAGCTCACTAAAAATGTATAGTTACTTTGCTGTGAAAGTCAACTCTTCTACAGGAATTCTCGTCTGTAGGCTACTCAAATAATTTATAATAAGAAAAAAAAGAGAATAAAAGAAATATAAAAAAAAGTAAAACTGATGATTTTATAGAAGTCATTTCAGATCCAGACCTGGAAGTGTTTTAACAGTCTATTGAAATTGGTAGCTAATCAATTTCAAACTGTTAGTAGGAATTGGTTAATTTCAAGGGAAATAATTAAAAATTTGGTTTTTTTTTTCGAATTTATTTGATATTTATTTTGTTTTTTGGGTATAAAGAATGATTCTAATTATTGAATCTGAAGCAAGATATATTTCCTCGAAGAGAGAAGCTCTTCTTTTATACAACTTGTCGTAACACTATTCTATGAACTTGAACTTTGCTATTTTCTATAATTTTGCTGAACTAAAGATACATTTCGGTGAACTTTTTGAATGTTTACATAGTTCGGGGTATTGTATGATTGATCATCGTAATTAGGTTATATTTGTGTTATGTACAAATTGAGTTATTAATTAAATGATAATTTCAGATATTTTGCTAATGTAATAAGTGATAATTTGAAATGATAATATATGCTAATTAATGATAAGATTTATAAGGGTAATTTTATGCTAAACAATATCTCTAATTTTGTCTGGTAATATAACCTTTTCCTCAAGACTGAGCTCTGTTGAAGTCCAAGTACTGTCTGTAATTTCCAGATAATAATCCAAAATTATTGAAGAAATTTGGTCTGAAAATTGTTGAAATTTCAGTTCTGTGAGCTTTCCAATGTATTGAATTTTCAAAGGCTGTAAAATTGGGTTTTGTAGGACGTTTTCACAGGTGTGGAATAGGTCATAAAGTCTAAGAGCAGTTCTTAGTTTATAACAACTGTTTGTAGGCCCAGCTGTTGTCTTGAATTTGTTGTGGAGTTGTTTCCGAATAGCTTCTTTTGTGAGGTTTGCTGCTGTAAGCTTTAGTTTTTGCTCATAAAGTGTTTTTCCAATATAAAAATATCTATATATTGGAGAGTATTTGCTATTTTCTTTATTAAGACACAGTTGAAGTTTTTGTTGAATAGTAGCATTTGGTGGAATACTAATAGGAGTGAGCAATAAATTTTCTCTTAAAGCAAGCTTCAAAAGTTCTGGTAAATGAATTTCAGAATAACTTCTTGTGTTCTTTCTATAAGGATGATACTTTCGTGAATTTGGAACTAGATTTGTAACTATTTCTGTTTGGGTATAATTAATATGTTTTCCAGTGATAGTAATGGATAATTCGGGTATTTTTTTTAAAGCTAACATTAGTTTTTGGGATAATTGTTGAATGTTTTGAGGAATAGTCATTATAAGAGATTTGAAAATAAAAGAAAATTATTTTTGGTGTATGGGTTTTTATGTTATTTTTGTTTTGTTTTTGTGAGATTGTTTCTAAATTATAAGAAGATAACTATAATAAATTTAAATTAAGCATTTAAGTTGGGAGGTTGTTTAATAACAACTATTAGTTCTAAATTTCAGGGAATGTTTTTGGGATTAATTAAAGGAGAATGTGTACCAATTTGTGGAATTAATGGTTCAGGATTGTTTCTGGAATTATAGTGTTTCAAATGATCTCCATGTGGAACTTTTGCTAGGATTTTGTTATCAAGTCTTAGCTTGTATGATCCATTGCCTAAAATTTTATGGATAAAGAATGATCCATCCCATTTATTTTCAAATTTTCCACTCCATTGTTTTTTAGCTTTAGTTCTGTGTAAGAGAACTTTATTTCCAACTTTAAATTCGTTGGTAATAGGTAGTAATTTGTTATCATGTCTTTCTTTTTGTTGAGATTGAGAATGTTCAATATAAGTTGCTGCTATTTGTTGTTTTCTTTCCAATGTGCTAAGCAGAGTGTAGGCTTTTCATTGTAGTATTTCCTGGAAATTGTTTTTATTGATTGGTTGTGCTGGGTATGTTTCCACTGTGAAACTAATTGGTAACATTGCTGTCCTTCTATAAGTTAAATCAAATGGTGTATGTTTTATGGTATCTTGTTTTAGTGTCCTATATGCTAGTAACATTGATGGAATAAAGATATCCCACTCTTGCTCAAAATTGGTTAAGACTTTGGCTAATGACTTACACAATGTTCTGTTAAAACGTTCTACAAGTCTGTTTGTTTGTGGATGGTAGGGTGAAGACAGAGGTCTTTTGACATTAAATCATTCGCAAATTTCTTGTATCAGGTTGTTCACAAAGTGTGTTTTCTGATCAAATAAAAGTTCAATTGGATATCCATGTCTACAAATGATGTCTTCATAGATGAAATTTGCTACTGATTTTGCATCCGCTTGTTGAATGGCTCTGGCTTCAGGCCATTTAGTAAGATAGTCTACAGCTACTGCAATATAATGGTTTTCTTGAATGGTGATAGATAGTGGTCCGACTAAATTGATACCAACTTGGTCGAAGGGTTGTCCAACTTTGATTGGATTTAATGGTTCAGTAGGGCATGTTCCTTCTCTTCTTTAACAACTATCACAAGATTCGACATATTCGTGAATGTTTTTTCTCATTTGAGGCCAAAAGTAGTATTCTAGTGTTCTTTGAGTGGTGCTGTCTTTTCCGAAGTGTGCTGATAAAGGATCTGAGTGCATGTTGTATAATATAGTCTCTTTTTCTTGTTCTTGTATTAATCTGAGTGGTTTGTCTGGGTTTTTGAAATTTCGATGATAAATAATGTTGTTGTGTAGAAAATATTGTTTGGCTTGTTGTTGTAGTCAATGTTTTTCATCTGGAGACCAATCTGTTGGGATTGTTAATGTTTCCAAATATTGTTTGAGATTGTTGTAGTTTTCCGAATTCATTGTTTGTTGGCTGTTTTGGTTGGTTAAGTTGAGTGTTGGTTTTTGTGTTTTCTAATCTTGTCTCATTCTGGAGAGACAGTCAACATTGGTGTGGAGTTTTCTTGGTTTGTAATGTACTATGTATTAATAGTTTGCTAGAAATCCTGTCCATTGGGTTTGTTTTACATTCAGCTGAGTATTTTTGTTCTGAAGCCATTTGAGTCCAATATTATCAGTAATAATATCGAATTCTTTAGGCCTGAGATAAAAATTGAAGTGATGTAGCGCCCAGATTATGGCTGCTGTTTCTATTTCTGTAGCAGAGTAGTTTTTCTCAGCTGGTTTTAATGTTCTGCTAGCATAAACAATTACTCGCTCATTTCTGTTGTCATCTAATTGTAATAAAATGGCACCAAAGACAGTATAAGAAGCATTTGTAGCTAGTTGGAATCAGTTACTGAAGTCTGGGTAGGCGAAAATTGGAGCTGTTGTTAGCTTTTCCTTGAGAATTTCAAAAGCTTTTTGGTGTTTTTTTGTCCATTTGTATTCGACGTTTTTAGTAGTGAGCTGGTTGAGAGGTTTTGCGATTTCTGAGAATCCTTTAATGAATTTTCGGTAATAAGAAGCTAATCCAATAAATCCTCTCAATTCTGTGGTATTTTGTGGAGTCTTGAAGTTCTTGACAGCACCAATTTTTCCTGGGTCTGGTTTGACTCCTTCTTTACTAACTATGTGGCCAAGAAAGGCCAAACTTGTTTTTCCAAAATGACATTTTTTGATGTTTAATTTTAATCCTGCTTTTCATAATCGTTGAAAAACTTCTCGCAGGTGTTTTAAGTGTAATTTGAATGATGGAGAATAAACATCTGTATTGTCAAAATAAACAACTACTGACTTCCAAAGGAGTCCTTTGTATACAATATTTATTAATCTCTGAAATGTTGCTGGTGTGTTGCATAATCCGAAAGGCATTACATTGAATTCGTAGTTTCTTTCTTGAGTTGTAAAGGCTGTCTTGGGACGATCTTTGGGGTCCATGGCAACTTGCCAGTATTCGCTTTTTAGATCTAATGTTGAAAAGTATTTGGACTTCCCAAGGGCATCTAACATGTTATCAATTCAGGGAAGAAGGTAGGCATCACCAATGGTAATAGTATTGAATTGTTGATAATTAACACAAAATCGTATCTTTTCATTTTAACTAGGACCACAGGTAAAGCCCATGGACTCATCAATGGTTAAATAAGCCCATTGTTAAGCATCTGTTGTACTTCTTCTCTGATAAATTGGTGGCTTTTTAGAGCAACTCAGTAGGCTTGTTGTTGTCTTGGTTTGGCATCTCCTGTATAGATTTAGTGTTGAACCAAATCGGTTCTTCCTAAGTCATTATTGTTTTCAGCAAAGATATCAGCAAATTCTGCAATTAGCTCTTTGAGCTGGTTTTGTTGTTGTGATTCAAGTTGTCTCATGTTGATTCGAGATAGTTTTTCTATGACAATATGGTAGTTTTTAGAGCTGGGTTTTGGGTTGATTTTTGGTAGTAAATGTCCAATAATTTCAGGGAAATCAGAAACTGTTTGGGGTAATTCTTGTTGAAAGATATTATTGTGAATAACTCCAATTTCTAAGTTATTTAATAAAACTATGGGATAATTGTTGGGATTGTAAAAAGTAACTCAGACTTTTTTTGTTCCTTCTGGAATATAAATGTTTGGAATCAAGATTTTATGTTCCAAGCAGATTTGTTCATTGGACTCAAAAATTTGTTGTGTAGTTATTAGCTTTAGGCAGGTGTAGATTTCCAGATGTTCTCCAAAGGGTGAAATAGTAATTGGTTGTGAAAGTTGTAGAATCTGGTGAGATTCACTTTGTTCATTAAGAGCTATGTTTACTGGAACTGTGAATCGTCCAGTTAAACCAAAACCATTGGTTCCTTTTTCACTTTTTTCCAATTGTTCTCTTTGAATTATTGCTCCTGGTGGAATTTTAAAAGCAATTTTGAGGTTGATTTTTGTGAGAGATTTGGGTTTAAGAACAAGAGTATTTTTGTCTGGATATCTTAGGTCATATCCAGCATTAATTTCATGTGCTTTCTCAGGTTTTATTCCTTATCCGTTGTTGTTGAAGTATTTGAATTGCAAGGCAGACTGATTTTTGATGAGATAGATGGGTGTTGCTCCAATTTTTTTTGTTGCTTCAGGTTCTCTGAATTCAATTTCATTTTCATTATTTTTACTGGGCAGAGAAATGCTAAGAGCATAGCATTCAAAACACCACTTTTTATCACAAGGCATAATGCATTTTTTACATAGCCTAATGTTTATTTGCTCTAATCGTTGAATTTGAGCTTCTTGGGTTGGGTAGGTGTGACTTGTGATTTGGTGGTAAACTTTTACTTTATTTTCATAATCAAATCCAGCTAATTCCATGGTGTATTCAATGTATTTTGCTTCTTTCATTTGACGGACATCTTTTTTAGTAGCTCTATTAATTAATGCCATTGCTAGGTCAAAAATCATCTCAACATCATGGGGGTAATGATAAAGTTTGTTGAGAGCACTGTTGTATGCTGCATTAAAAGGTGTTCCTCTTTTGACTTTTTCTGAAATTGATAAAGCATATTGGCAGGTTTGATCGCAGACTCCTCCTCTCATTGCTACATCAATCCAATTGTATTCTTCTGGTAGCATATCTTCACAAATCAAACAAGGAGTGTTGTCCTATTTTCCACTTCTTTTTATTAGATGGCTCCATCATTCTCTATGGCAAGCCTTGCAGTAATAACAAGTATGATTTTCATATTTTTCTTCAGGTGAAATGCAGGCTTCCATTGAGGAGAGTTTCTTGTGGCAGTCTTTGCATTTGAGTGGAATGTAGAGGTGTTGTTTTTGTGGTTCTGGTTTTAAATAGAGAACATTTCATCTGGTTGTCACTGGTTTTTTTGTTTCAAGAGAATCATTTGAAAAGTACTGTTGTTCAGTTTTATTGGCCCAATTGGAGGTTGATCCAAGTGCCATAAATGTTTTAATGATGGGTTTTTCTTCTTCCAGTTCGAATTCAAAAGCTGGGGCTTTTTCAGAGCATTTGTTGAATGTACTACAAGTGACAGGTACTCGGGCATGTTGTCCTTGGTAAGAGATTTGTAGCTCTTGGGTTTTCCAGTCTAATTTTGTATTGGCTTTTTGAAGCCAGTCGTTTCCAACAAGGGCTTGATACTGGAGAGCATCCATTACAAGAACTTTGACTGGAATGGTGATTCCATTGAGAGTGAATAGAAAATTGTCAATTTCCCCTACTGGAGTCTTTTTCATGCCATCAGCAATGACAATTACTGTTTGAGCTAGTCAGTCAACATTTTTTTTTAACTGTTGCATCAACTGGTAAGTGATAATACTTCTAGCGGATCCACTGTCTAGGATCAAGTGAATTAGCTTTTTTTCTGTTTCAGCTTCTGTGTATATTGCAGTGATTGCTTTTTGCTTATTAGCCGCTGCACTGCTAAGCAAGAATGGTGATTCATTTGCTTCAAATTCGAAAGAAAATATATTAGAGAAATTGGTGTTTTCAGCAATTCTGACTGGTGGAATAGTAGTGTGATTATAAAAAAGATTTTGTTGTTGTGCTGTAGCTCTACCTTCCAAGAGTGCAGTATGGTAAGAATTCTGTTCTTCTGGCATTGTTAAATAGCTGGGTTGAGTGTGATAGTGGTTGGGTTTTGGTTGAGTGGAATTTCGGAGAACCAATTGGTTGTTCAAACTGATTCTATTGTTGTTTACTTGGTATTGGTTTTGTGGTGTGAATTGATTTTGTGTAATCAGTCTTCGAGCAGATACTTAATAATGTTGTGTGGGTGGTAGTTGGTATTGCTGTTGGATTGGCTGTGGGGTGGGCTGATAATAGTTACTTGGGTATTGGGGTCTTGATGAATAGTAAGTTGGTAGTGGTGGTTGATAATAAGATTGCTGTAGTGGAGAGTAATGTTGATTACTCCTATTTTGTTGGTCTCGTTGTAGCTTTCTGCAATCTTTTTTCCAGTGGCCAGAGATTCCACAGTAATGGCAATTCTGAGACTGGTTATTAAAAAGTGGTGCAAAGTTATTTTGATTTTGTCTTTGGGGTGGTTGATATCTTTGGAGTTGCTGTTGTTGTTGATTGGTGAAATAGTTTTCAACCTTCTTTGTGAGTTGGTCAATTTTTTCTTCAGCTGCTGAGCTGGTTTCTCCAATTGCCAAATTTACAAGTTTTGTGTGATTGGCCTCTTCCATGGCCATTTCATATCTTTTTGCATGCTGTATGACAGAGTTTAAATCTTTTGGGGCATGTGGGTGAATCTTTTTAATTAGCTTATCTTTTAGACCAGCAATAAATTGATCCAAAATTTGAGCATCGGAATAATAATTATTAGTTTCAAGTTGGCAAATTTGTCTGAGAAGTTTGTTGAATTTCCCAATATAAGTCATAACAGATTCGGAGGATTCTTGTTTGATATTGTAAAAACGATTTCAAAGAGTGATTGAGGTGTTGTTATTGGTGAATTGTTCTAAGAAGGCAGTTTTGAAAGCTGTCCAGTCATTAAAAGGGGTGGTCAAGTTTTCAAACCATTCGCCTGCTGTTCCTTTGACAAAGTAGAGAATTGTTCTTAACATTCTGGCAGCATTCCATCCATTTGCATCTCCAGCTTTAGTAACTTGGTCGAGCCATTCTTGGGGAATGGTCTCAATGTCTTCTCCATTGAATTCAGAGATTTTTGCAATGTATGTTGTCATTTTGTCTTCTTCGTTTTCACTGTCTATTAATTCTTCTTCAGATATTTCAGAGTTGTTTTCTTCGTTCGCTGCTGTTTCAGAGTGTTCATTTCGATTTTCAGCTAGAAAGTCAAGGAGATTAGAACTAGTTTGAAGGGGTTCTTGTTGTCTGGTGGGACTTCTGGGTGATGTTAAAGATGAATTAGGTGTTTGTGCTTATGCAAGTAAAGCTAGAAAAAGTGTGATAGTAAGTAGAAGTTTTGAACTGGTTCCTTGTTCAGGTGTTTGTAAGTGTTTGGCAGTTGTTTTTGGTAGTATTGGGGTATTTGGGGTGGTTTTTGAGTATTGTTTCAATTTTTGTTTGCCTTTGTTGCTTGTTTCTGTCTCTGATTTAAAATCAATGAGGTATTGAGACTGCACTGGATATGTTTCTTCACAGTATTTGATAATGTTAAAATTTAGTTCTTGAAAGTAAGTGGCAAGTGTTTCACTGTTAAGATCTTCAGTTCTCAATTGTGAATAGTGTATTAAATTATTGTAAAAGTTGCTTCTAACTTCTGAGATATTGTAATTTCCAAAAATATAATTGTTGATGCAGTTTTTAATATATTGGTATACTGATTTCTTGACAACTTCAATTCCGTCTGGAATGTTGAATCTTTGCTTGCAGTGGGTGTAAATTGATTGGTAATACTCTAGAGTTGTTGCATCTGGTGTGGTCGCCACTTTAAATTTGTTTTTTGCTGTGTTGTTTCTGTGGAAGAGCACCAAATGTTACCAGAGGTTTTTGGTCTCTTTTCTTCAATGTTGTTGATGTCTGTTTGCTGTGAATTCACGTTTTCTGGATGTGGTTGAACCTCCAGTAACTGAATTTATCTTCAAATTATCTCCTATAATTTGAACTGCTGGGCTTATAAGTGAAATGGCCAATTTCATGCCAGTTACTTGTATAGTTACATTGTATTAAATGTCAACTCTTTCCCAGAAATTGCTTGTCTGGAAGCTCACTAAAAATGTGTAGTTACTTTGCTGTGAAAGTCAATTCTTCTACAAGAATTCTTATCTGTAGGCTATCCAAATAATTTATAATAAGAAAAAGAAGAGAATAAAAGAAATGTAAAAAAAAAGTAAAACTGATGATTTTATGGAAGTCATTTCAGATCCAGGCCTGGAAGTGTTTTAACAGTCTACTGAAATTGGTAGCTAATCAATTTCAAACTGTTAGTAGGAATTGGTTAATTTCAAGGGAAATAATTAAAAATTTGGTTTTTTTTTTCGAATTTATTTGATATTTATTTTGTTTCTTGGGTGTAAAAGATGATTCTAATTATTGAATCTGAAACAAAATATATTTCTTCAAAGAGAGAAGCTCTTCTTTTATACAACTTGTCATAACACTATTCTATGAACTTGAACTTTGCTATTTTCTATAATTTTGCTGAACTAAAGATACATTTCGGCGAACTACAAGTTATTTCTATGAACTATTAGATATTTCGGCAAACTATCAATTATTTCAGCAAATTTCTTACAAATTTTGGCAAACTTTTTGAATGTTTACATAGTTCAGGGTATTGCATGATTGATCATCACAATTAGGTTACATTTGTGTTATGTACAAATTGAATTATTAATTAAATGATAATTTTGGATATTCTGCTAATGTAATAAGTAATAATTTGAAATGATAATATATGCTAATTAATGATAAGATTTATAAGGGTAATTTTATGCTAAACAATATCTCTAATTTTGTCTGATAACAGCAGTCAAATAGTTGTCTCACTTTGATTGGTCTCAATGGTTTTTTGAGTCTTGTTCCTTCTCTTTTTTGACAAGCATCACAATTTTGCATATATTAGATGATGTCTGAATACATTGATGGCCAATAGTATCTCTTTTTGGTTCTTTCTATGGTTGTTTCTTTATAAAAATGTTCTGCAGCTAGATCTAAGTGCATATTGAATAGTATTGTTTCTTTTTCTGGTTTTGTAATTACTCTGGTTGGTTGATCTGAATCTTTTCTATTTTTTTGATAAAGTATATTTTGGTGAGTAATAAAATATTTGGATTGTTGTTTGATCCTCTTTTGTTCCAGTTGAGATAATTTCTTCTTGAACTGTTAAGTATCTATATAATGTTGAAGTTGTTAATATTTTTGTGTATTCATCTTTTGTTATATTTTTGTGAGTATTGTTTTGGTTTTGTTATATTTTTGGGTTGAAATGTTCTTAGATTTGTCTCATTCGCAACAAACCATTGGCATTTTCATTGTTTTTTCCCTTTTTATAATGTATGGTATAAGTATATGGTGCAAGTGTCATTTTCCATCTTGACTGTCTTCCATCTCTAAATTCTTGTTTTTGGAGTGATGTTAATCCTTTGTGATCTGTATACACTTTAAACTTCTGGCTCAAGTATTCTTTCCATTTAATGACTGCCCAGTATATCACTAAGTGTTCTTGTTCCAGTGTTCTATAGTTCTTTTTGGCTGGTATTAAGCCTCGGCTGACAAATGCTACTGGATGTTCTCTTCCATCCAATCTTCTCTAAGATAGTACTGCTCCCAATGCTTGACCTGATGCATCAGTAGTAATGATGAATGATTTGTTGTGATCTGGATAGATCAATACTAGTGCTTGAATGAGCTTTCCTCTTAAAATGTCAAAAGCTTTTTGTTGTATTTCCGTCCATTCATATTTCACATTCTTGGTTTGTAGATGGTTGAGTGGCTAAGCTATTTTAGAAAAGTTTTTGATGAAGTGATGATAATAGCTTGCAAATCCCAAGAATGATTTTAGTTCGGTCATATTGGTTAGTACTAAAAAGTTCTTTACTATTTCTATCTTGTCTGGGTCTGTCTTGATACTGTCTTTGCTGACTATATGTCTCAGAAACTTCAGTTCTGTTTTGCCAAAGAAGCACTTAGTAGCATTTAGCTTTAACTTTGCTTGTCGTAGTCTTTCAAATACTTGTTGAAAATAATGGAGATGATCATCAAATGTTCTTGAGAATACATTGGTGTTGTCCAAGTACACAAATACTAATTTCCACAATAAACCAGTGTACACAATTTCCATTAGCCATTGGAAGGTTGCTAGAGCATTGGTTAAGCCAAATGGCATTACTTCAAATTCAAAATTCCCTTCTTTTGTAATGAATGTCATTTTCTCTTTGTTGGCTGGATCCATGGTTACTTGCCAATAACTGCTAGCCAAGTCCAATGTAGTAAACCATTTGTTTCCTCCAAAAGCATCAAATAACTCTTGGATCTGTGGAGTTGGATAACTGTCTCCATAAGTGACTCTATTGAGTTTTCTGTAGTCTACACAAAATCTGATCTTTCTATTCTTCTTCTGGACAAGTACTACTGATGATGACCATGGGCTCATTAATGGCTGGATTAGCCCATTGTCAAGCATTCTATTGATCTCTTGACAGATAATCTTATGGCTTGCTGGTGGTACTCTGTATGCTCTTTGTTTAATTGGCATTGTATCTCTAGTTTTGATCTGGTGTTGGATAATATCAGTTCTGCCAAATTTGTTTCACTGGCAAAGATGTTATTAAAATTATTGAGTAACATTTTTAGTTGCATCTGTTGAAGTGGATCTAGATTTCTCATGTTTATTTGCTCTAGCTGCTCTGGTTGTAACAAATAACATTTGTTCTGTCTATAGATTGTTTGTGACATAATATCCACATATTCACACAATTGTGGAAAGTCTGAAATGGTGCTTGGTAGTTGATCCTCAATTTCAGTGGTCAAATATCCGAGAGTGGTTTCTTTTGGTATCTTCACAACATTTCCTGTATTGTTGTAGATGGGAATTTTGATATGGTTGTGGTTCTTGGCTAGTATGTGTAGATTAATAAGTTCAACTTCTCCTGTTTCACAAAGGCTTGTTTCTGCTTCAAAAATTTGTGCCTGATTCTTCACCTTTCTTTCTATTGCTAATATGTACTGGTCATATGGTGGAATGGAAATTGTTTGACTCATTGAGATAATTTCTCCTTGGCCAATAATTTCTTCCTTTGTCATATTGACTGATATGTCTATTCTATCTGTGGATCTGAATTTCTGTATCTCTTTCATAGTTATTTCTAATTTTTTCTTATTTTCCACTGAAACTAACTGAGCTATTTTAACCATAGGCAAGAATATTGCCTGTGCTATCTTCTCGTTTGGCTCTATAATATAGGCCTTTTCAGAGTTATTTTGTAGCATGGTGATGATATTTCTTATATATCTTGTGTCAATTATTCCTCCTCTTATATTAATCTCTTTTTTTGCTAAACTACTTCTAGATGCTAGTTGAACCATGATTGTTGCTGGAATTTTCAATGCTACCTTCAGATCAATGCAGGTGCGTAAATGTGGTTTCAATTTGATGGCATCTTTTCTGGGATATCTTAGATCAAATCCTGCATCAGTATTATGTGTGCATTCTGACATAATACCCTCATTATTG
Organism: Geosiphon pyriformis; assembly: GCA_016748015.1. Classification (NCBI taxonomy): domain Eukaryota; kingdom Fungi; phylum Glomeromycota; class Glomeromycetes; order Archaeosporales; family Geosiphonaceae; genus Geosiphon; species Geosiphon pyriformis. Next base: position 93,999 of record JAAOMT010000031.1, on the reverse strand, counting down.
TCACTATACCATTTGAGTTCCTGCTCTTTAGAGAGATTAGGAAGCACTATGTATATTTCGGGGTTCAGGTCAGAGTCTGAATTGTTGATATTCTTGTTGCCATATTGCACAGAACTGGAACCAGTGTTTTCATCGTCTTCATTGTCAGAGTTGGAATTGGGATTAAAAATTGATTCTGATTTTGATGTACAGCTGTTGATTGGTTTTTCTTCCTTTGGGATTGTGTAGATTATACATGGTGATAGATTGTAAATGAGGTCACACTCATTACAATATTGGAAATCACATGGGATCAAACAGTAGTTACATAGTCTGGTGTTTATTTGGGCCAAATGTTGTTCTTGTTCTTCTCTTGTAGGTGCCAAAGTTTGATAATGTTCATGAAACTCTTCTGGTTTTAGGAGATTTATGACCAGTTCTTCATCCCAATCAAGTTCTAAGGGTTCTGGTGGGTTGTTCTTAACTTCTTTGATTTCTTCAGGTGATGCTCCTTGAATTTTGGTGAGGGCCATTCTCCAGATTTCATTATCGTCATGTGGACAAATGTTCAATCATCGTACTGCTCTTTTCCAGGCAGCTTTTATAGGTGTCCCTTTCCTAACCCAATCACTGATGAGAATTGTGTACTGGCACAAAGTGTTATATGTTCCTCCTCGACCAGGAATGTTGTTCCATATTTCTTCGTCCAAGAGTGTCTCTTCACAAGCTAAACATGGTGTATTGTTCTATTTCTCCACTCAATTTGGTCTTCCAAAGTGTTCTATGACACATGCATGGCAGTAGAATTGGGTTGCTGTTGCATATTCCTCATTATTATCACAGCATGCATTCATTGACAACAATTTCTTGTCACAATTGACACATATTAGCTTTGGTTGACAATAGCTCAATAATTGTGGTAGTGTGTATGTATAAGGGGTGTAACTGGCAGTTGGTAGTGGCTCCTCTTTCTTCACTTTTTCTTTCTCTTTTTCTCTCTTATCTCATTCCCAAATTGGTGGTTCTTCTAAGTCATGGTCAGTGTTTCAGACTTGGTCTGCATTCCAGGTAGGTTCTGTTTTTTTCTGTTTTCCTTTGCTGTTGTCGTTCCATAAGAGTATTGGCAGCAGCTTGTTATGTTCTTCGTTGGTCCACAAGACTTGATACACTGTTAGTTATAGAATATAGAAAATATAGTATTATTAGTCAGTAGATATTAGCCAATCAGATATAGACATAGTAAATATAGAATTCCAAGATTCCAGGAATTTCAGGATTCTCCAACAAGAAATAACAGGATTCCAGAATTCCAGGATTCCTCTCATCAGGAATTCCAGGATTCCTGTTACAAGGAATTGAGGAATTAAAGAATCTCAAATATGTATATATAGCAGTAGCATTAGAAGCAAAAAAGACAGAATGGACACCAAAAATCCTTAGCTTAGTTACCACAATTCTTAAATAAATAATTATTTCACTATATTAAATTTATTCTTCACTATTAACACTTTATGTTGATAGTAACAGATACTTAACCATACTAGAACAATAGCTCTTGATCACAGCTATTAATAGGATACTAACTTGCAAATCGTCTTGGCTTATTTTTTATTTTCTCTTTTATCTTTCTTTATTTTCTTTGTTGTCTACTAACTTGATTAAAGGATTTACTCTTGGAGGACTTATGAAGAAATAAACTTGCTTAAACAATACTTACTCTTGGAGGACTTATAGAAGAATAAACTTGCTTAAACAATACTTACTCTTGGAGGACTTACAGAGGAACTGACATTAAGAAACAGTATTGGTATATACTTACGGAGAATATCATACAAGGAGAATCATCAACTATCAAACTGAGCAAACAATCGACAAAACTACAGTTTCAGGAAACTACTGATAAACTGTTACCATTGAATCTCTGTTCATTATACAAAGAACTCAATTGGAAAATCTTCAGATAAAATACCTTCAGATTATCTTTGTCACCAATCGCTTTGTGCACCAAGTTACAGGTTTGTTATTTACTCGACACCCCAAAGACTCACCTGTAACATTTGGTGCTCTCTGTAAGGTATAATTCTACAGAGAACTACCACCAACAAAAACAAACCAAAAGTGGCAAAATCAGAAAATATAGGAGCAAACCATTTAGGATTCACGAAATTCTTGTTTCAACAATACAGCCAACAATTAGGATTAAACAGTAATTATTATCCAGCCGAATCAGTCTTCAACTTCTATGTCAATGACAAAATCACTGAATGTTTAGGAGGAACAGTTAACATTGAAGCAGTAAGAGAAAACTTTTACACAGAATTATTCCAACACACCAATTTACCAAGGAACTATAGTTTTGCACCAATAATCAAAGAAATCAACCAAACTATTAAAAGGTATACTCAACAACAATTTCCTATCACCTACGCAGATAAAGGCAAAAAAAGATTACAAACACCAGCAGTAACGCCTAAAGAGATACAACTACCAACCCAGAAGAAACAAAGAATTGAATCTCCACCATATTCATCATATTATCACACACCTGGAAGCACTATCAATATTTTATCTGCAAGTGCATCCACACCAAACGCGACATCAACATTTGGACAATTTTCATTCCAAAGTAAACAAAAGAAAGCGAAGTTATTAGAACTATATGGTGAATATTTTGAGAGATTTAAATTGTGATTACCAATGCCATCAGGAATTCAATCACTGCTACTTCCACCAGATTTTGGAATCTCTGATCCGTAAGAGGCAATGAAATCAGAAGAAGAGGAAGAAGAAGAAACTGAGGATTAAGAATTCACTTACCAGAACCTGATTACTGAAAACCCGGAATTTGAAACCCCAAATCTTCAAAACTAGCAAAATTTAAATTCAGTAAATTCGGAAGTTGAAACTCCGAATATTCAGACACTGCCAACTCAGGATAATCAAAACCCCAATCTAATTAATCAACCAAACTTACCTCCGGTAATTGTTATTAATTAACCACCAATTGATCTAATAGCCAAATCTATACAGCAGCCACTTCAACTACCATCTCAACAAAATCAACAACTACTTTAACAGCCACCACAACCACCCAACTTAGATCCAATGGTTTATGCACCAATTGCGAAACTGGATAATTTTACCAGCGAAGAAGATGATGCTCAAGTATGGCTGAATGATGTGGAAAAAACCATTACAACCAACGGATGGAATAACACCTGAGCAATACAAGCCATTTCCTATTGTCTCAAAGATACCACCAATTCATAGTATTAGAGCTTGATCAATAAACCACAAGACTTTAATGCCTTCAAAGTAGAATTTTTAAGATACTTTAGCAACAATAATAGTATCAACCACCTAGTCAATACATTTACTACCATGAAGCAAGGAGAAACTGAAGCAGTCACTACTTACCTGAGACACTTCCATAGAAATCTATGCCAAATTCAGACAATTAACGCCAACTATTTCACAGCGCCACAGATTCTCAACCAGTTTATCTATGGCCTGTGCAGCAGCATCTTGCAACATGTATGTCTGTTGCATTCAGACACTCTTCAAGATGCAGTCACACGCACTAAAGATTTTGAATCAGCTGAATCCAAGGCCAACTATGTCCAAGCCGTTAATCTAGTGATGAATGGATCATCTGAATTGGACTTCAAATTGAAACAATTCAGTGATTCAATTAATTAAAAATTAGAAGGATACTTAGCTGACAATTGTGCAATTTATCAACCACCTCAACGACACAGCAATTCAGGAAACTACAATTGTTCTCAAAATCAAGTGCATTTCTCAACATCAGCCAATCAGCAGTGGCAGCCAGAAATGCATGTCTGCCACAACTGTGGTAAACAAAGGCACATCAGAGCAAACTGCAATACTTATAACCACCAGCGATCGGAAAATCAATATAGAAACTCCGATCACTAATTTCAAATTCCGAGATATTAACAAAATCAGGAACAATATCAAAACACTTACCTGCCAATGATGCAGCAGCCAATTTACCAAGCACCAGTATATTAGACTCCAGTTTATTAACCACAGCCACCAGCAATATATCAACCATAGCCATCCGTAATATATCAACTGCAGCCACAAGTAATCTATCAATTCCAATCAATTCAGACACCACTCCAAAATTCAGTTAATATAACATCAGGCCACTCCACATAATACTGATGCCAGGTTTAATCTGAGGTATCCAGGAAAAAATGCCATCAAATTGGAACCACATTTATGCATCTGCCTTGATTTGAAAATAGCACTAGAAATTTTGACAACAACAATAGTTCAATTAGCATCTAGAAGTAGTCTAGCAAAAAGAGAGATTAATATAAGAGGAGGAATAATTGACACAGGATATGTAAGAAATATTATCACTATACTACAAAATGACTCAGAAAAGACTTATATAATAGAGCTCAATGAAAAGATAGCACAGGCAATATTCCTGCCTCTGATTAAAGTAGCTCAGTTAGTATTAGTGAAAAAGAAGAAGGAATTAGGAATAACAGCGAAAGGAATATAGAGATTTGAATCGATAATTGTGGAATATTACTGATAGATGATGACACTATATGGTAATATGGTTTCAGTCAATTTCCATGTGCTGCTTTGGTCAAGATTTTGTTATTCAATCTTAATTTGTAAGCTCTATTTCCTAGAATTTCTTCTATGTAAAATGGTCCATCCCATTTGGGGTCAAATTTTCCACTCCATTGTTTTTCCACTTTGGTACAATGTAATAGTATTTTGTCTTCAATCTTGAATTCAACTGGTTTATCTGGTAGTTGGTTATCATGTCTTTCTTTTTGTTTCTCTTGTGACCTTTGTATATTATCAACTGCTCTTCATTGTTTGTTTTTTAATGTTTCCATTAAGTTATATGTTCTTCTCAACAATGTGTTTTTGAAATTCTCTTCTGTTATTGGTTCAGTTGGATATGTGCTGACTTCTATTTCCACTGGTAGTGTTGCTGTTCTACCATATACTAATTCAAATGGTGTTGCTTGTGTAGTATTTTGTTTTATTATCCAATAAGCAAATAGTACTGATGGTATCAACAAATCCCAATTGTTCTGGTTTTCTTGGCTGAGCTTAGCTATTGCTTTACACAATGTTCTGTTGAATTTTTTAACTAATCCATTGGTTTGTGGATGGTATGGTGATGATAGTGGTCTCTTAATTCCGAATCTTTGGCTCAATTCTGTTAATGTTCTGTTCACAAAATTAAGTTCCTTGGTCTGATAATAATTCCTTTGGACATCCATGTTAACAAATTAAATCTTGATGAACAAATTCGGCAATGGATTCTGCATCTGCTCTTTGAATTGCTTTTGTCTCTGGCCATTTAGTGAGATAGTTTATGGCTACTGCTATGTATCTGTTTCCTCTGCTGGTGATTGTTAATGGTCTGACTAAATCAATTCCAATACAGTCGAATGGTTGTCCCACTTTGATTGATCTTAATGGTTCACTGGGTTTTGTATCTTCTCTTTGCTGACAAGCATCACAATTTTGAACATATTGGATGATGTCTGGATATATTAATGGCCAATAGTATTTTTTTCTGGTTCTTTCCATGGTTGCTTTTTTGTGAAAGTGTCCTGTTGTTGGATTTGAGTGCATGTTGAATAATATTGTCTCTTTTTTTGGCTCTATAATTACTCTGGTTGGTTGCTCTAGATTTCTTCTATTTTTCCGATAAAGTATATTTTGGTAAATGATAAAATATTTTGATTGTTGTTTGATACTCTTTTGTTTTGTTTGAGATAAATTTTCCTTGAACTGTTGAGTGTTTATATAATGTTGCAGTTGTTAATATTTTTATATGTTCATCTTTTGTTATATTTTTTGTTAGTATTGTTCTGGTTTTGTTATATTTTTGGGTTGAAATGTTCTTAGATTTGTTTTATTTGTGACAAACCATCAGCATTTCCATTGTCTTTTCTCTTTTTATAATGTATAGTATAATTATATGATATGAGTGCCATTTTCCATCTTAACTGTCTTCCATCTCCAAATTCTTGTTTTTGAAGTGATGTTAATCCTTTGTGATCTGTGTATACTTCAAACTTTTGGCTCAAGTATTTTTTCTATTTCATGACTGTCTAGTATATTGCTAAGTATTTTTGTTCCAGTGTTCTATAGTTCTTTTTGGCTGGTGTTAAATCTCTGCTGGCATATGCTATTGGATGTTCTCTGTCATCTGGTTCTCTCTGAGATAGTACCGCTCCCAATGCTTGGCTGGATGCATTAGTGATGATAATGAATAGTTTGCTGTGATCTGAATAGATCAGTACTGGAGCTTGAATGAGCTTTCTTTTTAGAATATCAAAAGCTTCTTGTTGACTTTCTGTCTATTCATATTTTGTATTCTTGGTTTGCAGTTGGTTAAGTGGCTGTGCTATCTTGGAAAAGTTTTTGATAAAACATTGATAGTAGCTGGCGAATCCCAAGAATGATTTCAGTTTTGTCATATTGGTTGGCACTGGAAAGTTCTTTACTATCTCTATTTTTTCTGGATCCATTTTGATGCCATTTTTGCTGACTATGTGTTCCAAGAATTTTAGTTCTGTCTTGCCGAAAAAACACTTTGTTGCATTTAACTTTAGTCCTGCTCTTCTTAGTCTTTTGAACACTTGTTAAGGATGATGAAAATGATCATCAAATGTTTTTGAGAATACATTGGTGTTGTCCAAGTATACAACTACTGATTTCCACAATAAGCCAGTATAAACAATTTCTATTAGCCATTGGAAAGTGGCTGTTGTGTTGGTTAAGCCAAATAGCATTACTTCAAATTCAAAATTCCTTTCTCTGATGGTGAATGCTGTCTTTTTTTTGTCAGCTGAATTCATGGCTACTTGCCAGTAACTACTGTTCAGGTCTAATGTTGAAAACCATTTGTTTCTACTGAAAGCATCGAATAATTCTTGGATCCGTGGAATGGGGTAGCTATCTCCATGAATTACTCTATTGAGTTTTCTATAATCCATACAAAAGCAGATTTTCCCATTCTTTTTCCAGACGAGTACCACTGGTGATGACTATGGGCTCATTGATGGCTGAATTAGCTTATTGTTAAGCATTCAGTTTATCTCTTAATAAATAATTTCATGGCTAGCTGGTGGTACTCTGTATGCTCTTTGTTTAATTAGTATTGCATCTCCAGTCTTGATCTGATGCTGGATGATGTCAGTTTGGCCAAACTTGTTTTTGCTGGCAAAAATGTCATTGAAATTGTTGAGCAACATCTTAAGTTGCATATATTGGAGTGGATCTAAGTTTCTCATGTTTATTTGTTTCAATTGTTCTGATTGAAGCAAATAACATTTGCTTCGTCCATATATCATTTGTGATGTAATATTGACATATCCACAAAGCTGTGGAAAGTCTGGAATGGTGCTTGGTAGTTGATCCTCTATTTCAGTGCTTAAGTATCAAATGGTAATTCCGGCTGGTATTATTATAACATTTTCTGTGTTATTGTAGATGAGAATTTTGATGTGGCTGTAATCTTTGGCTGGTATATGAAGACTGATGAGTCCAATCTTTCCTGATTCACAAAAAGTTGGTTCTGCTTCAAAAATCTGATTCTGTTCTTTTACCTCCCACTTTATCTCTATTATGTACTGGCCATATGGCAGAAGAAAAAATTGTTTGACCCGTTGAGATAATTTCCCCTTGGTTAACAATTTCTTTTTCTGCCATATTGACTGGTACATCTACTCTACCTGGAAGTACAGAGAATACTAGTCCAACCAGATAAGATTCCACGAAATCTGGAACCAATCATTATCATTGACAACAACACATCCAATTGATTAACAAAAGAATATATAAGAACATAGTTGATGCGACAGAAGAGATCAGAAAAATGGAAATTACAGACAATATCTATTCACTAGCCCAACAAATTTTTCAATTAATCTAATACCAGAATATGAAAATTACAATCAATCAACAAACCATTTGTTACAAAAATACAGCAAAGATACCACAAAACAAAGCACAGAAAAGACTTGAAAATGTTGTTGACAAGATCATGACCAAAATAAAATTGGCCATAAAAGAACAACAAATAGTCAGATTACACCAAGAACTTACCAGAGAAACTTGGACTTGGTGGATGCAACAATTTTTGAAAAACTATTGTCGTTTCCACTTGGGACAACACATAAATATCTAGAATTTGTACACCGACAAAACAAAATGGTTATTCGACACAACAATATTGAAACAACTGGAACAATTTGTGGAAAAAAACAATCTAACCACACAAGCTCGAGCCATTTACTGACTATATATAGGATTTCAAGACCGACCAGAAATCTTATTCAATATAGCAATAGATACAGTTACGAGTAATCAATTGGGAAAAATGACCAACACCCAATTTGAAGAACTACAAACTAAAATAACACAAGTAATACTTGAAAAAAAAGTTTAAGAAATAATTCAAGAAGAGGAATTAAAAGAATTAGATTTCAACAGAGCTCAATATTAAAAGGAGGGGATAATGTTACTCATAGAATATAGGAAATATAGTATTATTAATCAGTAGATATTAGCCAATTAGATGTAAACATAGTAAATATGGAATTCCAAGATTTCTCTCAAAGGAATTGCAGGATTCCAGGAATTTCAGAATTCTCCAACAAGGAATTACAGGATTCCAGAATTCCAGAATTCCTCTCATCAGGAATCACAGGATTCTAGGAATTCCAGGATTCTTGTTGCAAAGAATTGAGGAATTGAAGAATCTCAAATATGTATATATAGCAGTAGCATTAGAAGCAGAAAAAACAAAATGGACACCAAAAATCCTTAGCTTAGTTACCACAATCCTCAAATAAATAATTATTCACTATATCAAATTCATTCTTTACTATTAACACTTTATGTTGATAGTAATTGATACTTAACCATACTGGAACAATAGCTTTTAATCATGGCTATTGACAGGATACTAACTTGCAAATTGCCTTGGCTTATTTCTTATTTTCTCTTTTATCTTTTCTTTATTTTCTTTGTTGTCTACTAACTTGATTAAAGGATTTACTCTTGGAGAACTTATGGAGGAATAAACTTGCTTAAACAATACTTACTCTTGGAGGACTTACAGAGAAACTAACATTAGGAAACAGTACTGGTATACACTTATAGAGAATATCATACCAGGAGAATCATCAACCATTAAGCTAAGCAAGCAATCAATAAAACTACAGTTTCAGGAAACTACTAATAAACTGTTACCATTGAATCTCTGTCCATTATACAAAGAACTCGATTGGAAAATTTTCAGATTATCATTATCACTAATTGCTTTATGCACCAAGTTATGGGTTTGTTATTCACTCAACACCTCAAAGACTCACCTGTAACAATGCTTCTTAGGTAGGTTTTGGTTTTTCTTCTTTGAGGTCAATTAGTAATGCTATGGTGTTGGTAGCTTTGAAGTGACCATACATTGCTGGTACTCGTGTGTGTCGACCATTCTGGCTGAGTACTAGTTTTTGAGTTGTCCAATCGAGCATGGCATTGGTTTTGAATAGCCAGTCATTACCAACTAATGCTTGGTATTGGGTGGCTTTCATCACCAGAACTTTGATAGGTACTATGATGTCATTGACTTTAATGGGGAAGTCATTGATTTCGCCAATTGGGGTTTTGGTGGCTCCATCCACAGTGATAATTTTGGCACTGGCAGTGCAATCAACTCGGCAACCTAATTGATCCATGAGTTGTCGGGTGATGATGCTGTCTGCTAAACAACTGTTAAAGATTAATTTGATAGAGTGGCCATTGATTTTGGCATCAGTGTACATGGCCATAATCAGTTTTTCTTCAAGTGCTGCTCCACTGAATAATAGCATATCTGATAGTTCCTCGAGTTCGAATGGAAAGATGGCATCCAAAGATTCATTTTTGGTGATTGTAGCAGGTAGAATATTATTGGTAAGTGGTTATTGTTGTTTGATTCTCTGATTGCTGAATGCGGTGTCTTCTAGAGTCACCAGAAGACTTAAATAGTGTTGGGAATTCAGGTTTTGGATGAAACCGGTGCCCGAATTTTGCTGACAAGATCCTGATTGTTGGTGGAAAGAGCTGGGAATTGGTTGATGTATAACCATTGCTGATCTCCAGTTTTGGGTGATCCTCGATCTTGGGTTCTCTGATGTCATTTGAGCTGGGTTTGCTGGTGGTGTTTGAATGGTGGGTGTTTGATAGATTGCTGGTGGCTGTGGTTAATATATTACTTGTGACTGCACCTGATAAATTGCTTGTGGCAGCAGTTGATAAACTGAAGTTTAATAAACTGACAGTTGATAAATTGGTTAGTGTATTATAGGCAGGTAAATGGATTGGTATTGGTCTTGATTCAGGTGATGGTTCAGAATCTGGAACTAGAGATCGGGGTTTCTATATTGATTTCCCAATCATAGATTGCTATAAGTATGACAGTTGGCTCTGATGTGTCTTTGTTTACCACAGTTGTGGCAGACGTGCATCTCTGACTGCCATGACTGATTGGATGATGATAATAGACATGACTGATTTTGAAAACGATTTGCATTTTCCTGATTGTTACACTATTGAGGAAATTGATAAATCATGTGATTGTTAGTTAAGTATCTTTCTAATTTCTGATTAATTGAATCACTAAATTGCTTTAATTTGGAATCCAATTCAGATGATCTATTCATTGCTAGATTCACAGCTTGAGTGTAATTAGCTTCTAGTTCAGCTGTTTCAAAATCTCTGGCATATGTGACTGCAGTTAGAAGATCTACTGGGTGCATTGGACGTACTCGTTGTAAGATGCTACTGTACAATTCTCTAATAAATTGATTTAAAATTTGTGGCGCTGTGAAATAGTCTGCTTGGATGGCTTGTATTTGACATAGATTTCTATAGAAGCATCACAAGTAGATAGTAACTGCTTCAGTGTCTCCTTGTCTGATTGTTGTAAAGGTGTTGGCTAATTTGTTGATACTATTATTGTTGCTAAAGTATTGCAAGAATTCAGTTTTGAATCCATTAAAATTTTGGGGTTTGACAGCAAGACTTTGATACCATGCATCAGCAGTATCCTGGAGAAAGTAAGGGATTGCTTGCATTGCTCTAGCATTATCCCAATTATTGGCTGTAATGGCTTTGACTACATCATTTAATCAGACTTGCGCATTGTCTTCTTCACTGTTGAATTTGTCAAGTTTTACAATGGGTGTGTAAGCCATTTGTTGTTGCTGTGGTGGTAGAAGTTGTTGTTGTTGTTTGGACAGTACTGGTGGTGGTTGTTGATTTTGTTGGTTCAGTGGTTGGATGGGCTGGCCAATTGGTTCAACGGGTGTTTGATCGATAACAATAACTGGAGGTAAATGTTGATTAATTACTTCAGGGTTTAGATTGTTCTAATTTGGTGGGGTTTGAATATTTGGAGTGTCATTTTCCGAATTGTCTAAATTGGGCTGAGTTTGAAAGTTCAGGATTTTAATTTCCGGGTTTTTTATGATCGGGTTTTGGTAAGTAAATTCTTGATCCTCAGATTTTTTTTCCTCTTCTACTTCTTGTTCTCCTTTCAATTCAGTAATTTCCCAAGGACTCACAATTCTGAAATTCAGTTGAGGTGGTAATAATCAAAATCCTGATGGTATTGGTAATCGAGATTTAAATCCTTCAAAATACTCACTGTATGATCCTAGTAGATTCTCTTTCTTTTGTTTACTTTGGAATGGGAAACGTCTAAATGCTGATGTCATGTTTGATATGGACATATCTGTTGATGATATATTGATGGCATTTCCAGGGGTATAGTGGTAGGATGGGTTGTTTGGTGACTCAACTCTAGTTTTCTTCCAAGTGGGTGGTTGTATCTTTTGAGATGTTACTACTAGTGTTTGTAGTTTTTTTTTGTCTTTACTTGTGTAAGTAATTGGGTATCTTTGCTGTATGTGATGTTCAATTTCTTTGTTGATCTTAGTAATAATAGATGTGAAATTATGATTTGTGAGTAAGCTGGTGTTTTAAATTAATTTGTTGTAAAAAGTTTTTCTCACTGATTCAATATTCACAGATGTTCCCAACAGATAGACAATCCTTTTGTTGATGTAGAAATTGAAAGCTGATTCTGCTGATATGTGGTTATGGGTTAATCCCAAATGTTGACAGTAATGTTGAAATAAGAATTTCGCAAATTCTAAATGGTTTGCTCTGATTTTTTCTAATTCTGCCACTTTTGGATGGAGTTGTTGGTACTGGTTCTCTGTAAAATTATACCTCACAGGGAGCACCAAATGTTATAAGTGATTATTTGGGGTGTTGGATCAAATAACAAACCCGTAACTTGGTGCTAAAAGTTATTTGTGTTAATGTTATTAATCTGAAGGTTTTGTATCTGAAGGTTTCAGTTTGAGTTCTTTGTATAATAAACAGAGATTCAATAGTTGTTTTATCTATAGCTTCCCAGAATCGCAATTCTGTCAATTCTTCTCTCAGCATAATGGCCAACAATCTTCTGGTAAGTATTTTGTATCTTCTGTACATGTCCTACTCTCTCACAGAGGTCTTTTACCAGGCAATCTTTGATGTCAATAATCTAGTATTTTATTCAACCAATTAGTGCACAACAATAAAATAAAAAAATAAAATAAAAAAAAGAAATAAAAAAAAATTATAAATAAGTCAAGGCAATTTTGCAAGTCAGTATTCCATTAATAGCCATGATCAAGAGCTATTGTTCCAGTGGGTTTAAGTATCAATTACTATTAACATAGAGTGTTGATAGTGGAATTAGGTTTGAGATACCAAATAGTTATTTATTGTGTTTGGAAGGTTGTTTAGATGAAATCTAAACTTGATGGTCCTTCTTTCAGCTTCTAATCCTATTGTTATATATACATAATTGAGATTTCTCAATTCCTCAATTCTTCACAACAGAAATCCAAGAATTCCTGGAATCCTGCAATTCCTTTGAGAAGAATCTTGGAATTCTGGAATCCTGCAATTTTTTGTGAAAATTCTGTAATTCCTGGAATCCTGCAATTCCTGAGAGAAATTCTAGAATTTCACATTTTACTACGTTTACTTCTGATTGGTTAATAACTATGCTAATATATATTCTCTATATTTTTATGAGTAACAGCAGCTGCATCATGAGCAGGTAAGTCAGTTGATATTGAGCTGAATTTGTTTAATAGTTCTGAGTTGGGAACCGGCAATTGGGGTTTCTATATTGATTTCTCAATCATTGGTTATTTAAATGCTGTCAGCAGTCAATTTGTATGTGTTTTTGTCTATTATAATAGTGGCAGGCTTGCATTTCCTGTTGTTATTGTTAATTGGTTGCTGAGGATAGATGTGGTTGATTTTGAAAATGATTCATGTTTTCTTGATTATTGTATCATTGTGGTGGTTAATATATTGTACAATTGTTAGCTAAGTATCCTTTCAATTTCTGATTAATTGAATCACTGAATTGTTTTAATTTGGAATCCAATTTAGATGATCCATTTATGACCAGGTTTATGGCTTGGGTGTAATTGGCTTCTAGTTCAGCTGCTTCAAAATCTTGTGCATTGGTAACTGCATCCTAAAGAGTTTGTGAGTGCATTGGACATACACATTGGAAGATGCTACTGCACAGCCCACAAATGAACTGGTTTAGAATTTGTGGTGCTGTAAAATAGTCAGCTTGAATTACTTGAATTTGGCATAAGTTTCTGTAGAAACATCCCAAGTAAGTGGTAACTGCTTCAGTTTCTCCTTGTTTGATTGTGGTGAAGGTATTGGCTAATTTGTTGATGCTATTATTGTTACTAAAGTACCTCAAGAATTCAGTTTTGAATTCATTAAAATTTTGGGGTTTGATAGTGAGGCTTTAGTACCATGCATTAGTGGTATCCTGGAGAAAGTAGAGAATTGCTTGTATGGCTTTAGCATCATCCCAATTATTGGCTGTAATTGCTTTAACCACATCATTTATTCAGACTTGGGTGTTATTTTTTTTGCCAGTGAATTTGTCAAGCTTTACGATTGGTGCATATGCCATTTGTTGTTGTTGGAGTGGCTGTTGGAGTGGTTAAAGTGGTTGTTGTTGTAACAGTACTGGCAGCTGATGAATTTGTTGGAGTGATTGTTGGAGTGGCTGTTGTATGAGTTTGATTAGTGGCTGATTAATAACAATTTCAAGAAGTAAGTTTTGTTGATTAATTAACTTGGGATTTGAATTGTCCTGATTTGGCAGTGCTTAAATATTCAGAGTTCCATTTTCCGAATTTTCTAATTTTAAATGTTGCTGGGTTTAAAAATTCGGAATTTCAATGATCAAATTTTCTGGAATCAGGTTTTGGTAAATAAATTCTTGATCTTCTTCTTCTTCATCTGATTCAGTTACTTTCCATGAGTCAGAAATTCCAAAATCAGGTTGAGGTGACAGTAATTGATATCCTAATAGCATTGGTAATCAGGATTTAAATTCTTCAAAATATTTACTATATGGTTCTAATAGTTCTGCTTTCCTTTGTTTACTTTGAAATAGAAATTATCTAAAGATTGATGTCATATTTGATGTGGATGCGCCTGCTACTGTTATGTTGATAATGCTACTAGGAGTGTGATAATAGAATAGATATATTGGGGATTCTATTCTTTGTTTCTTTCCAGTAGGTGCTTGTATTCCTTTGGGTGTTACTGCTGGTGTTTGTAATCTTCTTTTGCCTTTATTTGCATAAGTAATGGGAAATTGTTGTTGAATGTATCTTTCAATTACTTGATTAATTTTCTTGATGATTGGTGTAAAACTGTAGTTTCTTGATAAGTTAGTGTGTTGAAATAGTTCTATATAGAAATTTTCTCTTGCTGATTTGATGTTAACTGTTCTTCCTAAGCAGTCTGTAATTTTACCATTAACATAGAAGTTGAAGGCTGATTCTGCTGGAAAATGTTTATTGTTTAATTCCAATTGTTGGCTGTACTGTTAAAACAAAGATTTGGCGAATTCTAAATGGTTTGTCTCTATGATTTCTGATTCTGCTACTTTTGAATAGTTGTTGTTGATGCTGGTTCTCTGTAAAATTATACCTTACAAGGAGCACCAAATGTTACAAGTGATTATTTGAGGTCTCAAGTCAAATAACAAACTCATAACTTAGTGCTCAAAAGCTATTTGTGTTTGATGATGATGATGATTTGAAGGTTTTTGATGTAGAGTTCTTTGTATAATGGACAGAGATTTTTTGTTGGTGCTATTCACAGTTTTCTTGTAAGTTGCTTCCCAATTTCTTTCTCAGCTTGATGGCTGGATTTATTCTGGCAGTTATGCCCTTCTGGTAAGTTATCTGATAATATATATAATTCTATCCTTATTTCTGGGTCTTTTACCAGGCTATCTGTGATGTTAATAACTCAGCACTTTAATCCTCAATCAAGTTAGTAAACAACAAAATTACAACAAAAAAAAATAAAAAAATAAAATAAAATAAAAGAATAAGTCAAAGCAATAAACAAATTAGTATTCTGTCAATAGCTGTGATCAAGAGCTATTGTTCTAGTATAATTTATGTGTCGATGGCTATCAACATAAATGTTGATAATAAAGATGGATTTAAGATAACAAATAGTTATTTATTAGATAATTGTGATTTGGATAGTTGCTTAGATCAGATCTAAACCAAGAGGTCTCTAACTAAAAGATTTTTTCTTTTCTATTTCTAGCACTACTACTATATATACATAATTAAGATTCCTTAATTCCTCAATTTTTTACATCAGAAATCCTAGAATTCCTAGAATCTTGCAATTTCTTTGAGAGGAATCCTGGAATTCTGGAATCCTGCGATTCCTTGTATAAGAATCCTGAAATTCTTAGAATCTTGCAATTTTTCTAAGAGGAATCCTGGAATTCTACATTTATTGTGCCTACTTCTGATTGGCTAATTTATATGCTAGTATCTTTTCTATATTCTATAAGTAACAATGTAAAATTTGAAAGCTGATTTCACTAGATAATAGTTGTTAATTAAGTCCATTGTTTGCTGTATTGTTGAAATAAGAATTTAGTAAATCCTAAATGGTTTGTCTCTATTATTTCTGATTTTGCCACTTTTGAATGATTGTTGTTGGTGCTGGTTCTTTGTAGAATTTATACTTCACAGAGAGCACCAAATATTACAGATGATTATTTAGAGTCTCAAAGCAAATAACAAACCTGTAACTTAGTGCTTAATTGATTAAAATGATGGATATTGGTTTCTGAAGGTTTTTGTGATCTGAAGGTTTTGTTGTGGAGTTCTTTGTATAATAGACAGAAATTCAATAGTTGTTTTAGTAGTCTTTTGGAATCACAATTCCATCCAATTTCTTTTCTAGTATGGTGGTCAATAATTTGGCAGAGATGCCCTTCTGGTAAACTATCCTTAAATTTTCAATGCTATATCCTTCCTTTGGGATCTTTTACCAGACAATCCTTGATGTCAATAATTCAGTGCTTTTACTCTTTTAATCAATTAGTGAAACAAAAGAAATACAAAGAAAATAAAATAAAATCAAAATAAAGAAATAAGTCAAGATAATAAGTGTTAGTATCCTGTCAATAGCCATGATCAAAAGCTATTGTTCCAGTGTAGTTAAGTATCAATTACTATTAACATGAAGTGTTGATAATGGAAAATGAATTAAAATAGTGAATAATTATTTATTGATATTTGTAAATGGAAGATTGCTTAGATCAAATTTAAACTAAGAGGTCTGTCTTTTTTTTTTCTAATACTACTGCTATATATACATAATTGATGTTCTATAAGATCACTCACATTCTTGAGCAATGTGCTATGATTTCTTAAGCAATGCTCACATTGCTGAGCAATGTGCCCTAATTTTCTAATATTACTCCACATTGCTGAGCAATGTGCTAACATGCTAACTACTACTCTCTTATTGGTTTATTATTTTCTATATCTGTTTTTCTTTTTATGAATAACACCAGCCATTACACTGAGAAAGAAATTGACAAAATTGTGGTTTCAAGAAGCTACAGATAAAAACTATTAATTAAATCTCTGTTTATTATATAAAAGATTCAACCAAAACCTTCAGATCATGAAAACCATCAGATATCAATACTATTATAACAATTGAGCACCAAGTTACAGATTTTTTATTTACTTTGAAATCTCAAATAATCATCTGTAATACTAGTAATCCTCCTGGTAAACTATTCTCAAATTTATGAGTTCTCTACTCTTATTTTATGGGTTTTTTACCAGTCCTTATAACATCTGTAATTCAGCACTTTTAATCCTTAATCAATTAGTAAAACAAAACAAAGAAACAAAAATAAGAAAAATAAAGAAATCAATTAAATAAGCCAAGGCAATTAAGTTAGTATTCCATTAATAGCCATAATCAAGAGTTATTGTTCTAGTGTGGTTTAATATTAGTTACTATTAACATAAAGTGTTGATAATGAGGAAAGTAATTTAAATAGTGAATAATTATTTATTGATATTAATAATTCTAATAGAGATGTAGTAATAGAGAAATATTGGTAATTGTTCTGTTTTTTTTGCTTTTAATGCTCTTGTTATATATACATAATTTAGGTTTTATAAGATTGCTTATATTCTCAAGCAATGTGTTATAATTTTTTGAGCAATGTGCCCTAATTTTTTAATATTGCTTTACATTGCTGAGCAATGTGCCATAATTTCTGACATTGCTTTATATTATTGCACAATGTGCTCATGTGCTAACTATTACTTTTCTATTGGTTTATCTGTTTTCCTACTATTTTTCTTTATATGTTTTCTTTATAAGTAATAATGTCAAAGATAGTCTAATAAAAAATTCAGAAATAAGAGTAGAAATTTAAAAATAGCTTATTAAAAAGACATGACTGTTAGAATAAACTGGTTATCATGCTGTTACTAAAGGTTTTTGGTCTCTTTTCTTAAATGTTGTTAATATCTGTTTGTTGTGAATTCACGTTTTTTAGAAGTAGTTAAACCTCTAATAACTGAATTTATTTATCTTCTATAATTTGAACTACTGTGCTTATAAGTAGAATAACCAATTTTTTGTCAGTTATTTTATGTAGTTACATTGTAATAAATATCAACTCTTTTCTAAAAATAACTTATCTAAAAGCTTACTAAAAATGTGTAATTACTTTGCTGTAAAAATCAACTCTTCTACAGAAATTTTGTCTATAGGCTACCTTAATGATTATAATAAAAAAATAAAAGAAGATAAAAAAAATATAAAAAAAATAAGATTTTGTTAAGAGAATTATTTTCTATTCAGGCCTGGAATTACTAACAGATTACTGAAATTGGTAGTTAATCAATTTCAAAATATTAGTTGGGTTTTAAAAGTTTCAAGTATAATATTTTAAGGATTTTGGTTTTTGAATATTTTAATTTTTATTTGATTTTTTGTAAGAATATATAAAAAGTAATTTGTTCTAATAAAAATATTTAAAATAAAATAAGATATTATGATAAAATACATTTTCTTGAAGAGAGAAGCTCTTTTTTTATACAACTTGCTGTATTACTAGTCTTTAAATTTGTATTTTTTTTTTTGGTACAATTTCAGCAAACTAAAGATACATTTTGGTAAACTACAAATTATTTTTACAAACTATTGATTATTCGGCCAATTTCTGTTAATTTTGGCGAATTTTTGATTATTAAATAGTTCAGAGTATTGTGTAATTTAATTATTTTAATTTCTATAGTACAAATTGAATTATTAATTAAATAATAATATTTGATAATTTGATTAAATAATAATATTTGATAATTTGATTAAATAATAAGTAATAATTGAAATAATAATAATATATACTAATTAATGTTAGGAATAAAAAAAGTAATTTTATGCTAATTAATAGCTAAAATTTTACTAGTAACAACACTAAAGAAAAAAATTCATGAAAAAAACCATTAATTAAATTTTTGTCCATTATACAAAAAACTTAACCAAAACTTTTAGACTCCAAAATTTTCAGAAATTACCAATACCATCAATTATTGAACACTAAATTATAAGTTTGTTATTTGTTCCAACACTCTAAATAAGCACTTATAATATTTGGTAATCTTTATAAAATATAATTCAACAGAAAACCAGCATTAATATTAATCATTTAAAAAAGTAACAGACCAAGAAATCATAAGAGAAAATCACTTAAGATTTACAAAATTCTTATTTCAATATTACTAAATTCATCTTGGACTAACAAGTAACTATTGGTCAACTGAATCAGCTTTTAACTACTACATTAACAAAAAAATTAAATTCTACTTAAAAAACCAATGAAATCTAGAAGCCACTTTCAACAATTTCTACAGTGAATTATTTCAAAGCATTATACTTTTACCAAATCATTTATTTGCATTATTAATTACGAAAATAAACTAAAAAATTGAAAAATACACCAAACAAAGATTTTTTATTATCTTTACAGATAAAGAAAAATTACAAATACCAATAAAAACACCAAAAAAAATACAACTGCTTAATTAGAAGAAACCAAGAGCTGTTTTACTTATTTATCTATTATACTATCATATATCAAAAAGTACTATACACATATTATTAAAATTCACATTACTATTATTACTCATAGAATATAAGAATTATATATTAATACATAATTAGCCAATTAGAATAAAACGTAATAAAAGTAGAATTCCAGGATTCTTTTTAGAGGAATCACAGGATTCTAGAATTACAGAATTCTTCTCAAGGAATTACAGAATTCCAAAAATTCCAGAATTTCTGGCTAGAGAATTGAAAAATTCAAGAAATTTGTATAATAAAATTTATGTATATATAGCAATAGTATTAGAAATAGAAAAGACAGAATTTTTAGATTAGAACTCTATTACCAGACGAAATTAGAGATATTGTTTAGCATAAAATTACTCTTATAAATCTTATCCTTAATTAGCATATATTATTGTTTCAAATTATCACTTATTACATTAGCAGAATATCCAAAATTATCATTTAATTAATAATTCAATTTGTACATAACACAAATATAACCTAATTGCGATGATCAATCATGCAATACTCTGAACTATGTAACATTCAAAAAGTTTGCTGAAATTTGTAAGAAATTTGCCGAAATAATTGATAGTTTGCTGAAATATCTAATAGTTTGCAGAAATAACTTGTAGTTTGCTGAAATGTATCTTTAGTTCAGCAAAATTATAGAAAATAGCAAAGTTCAAGTTCATAGAATAGTGTTACAACAAGTTGTATAAAAGAAGAGCTTCTTTCTTCGAAGAAATGTATCTTACTTCAGATTTAATAATTAGAATCATTTTTTACATACAAAAACAAAATAAATATCAAATAATTCGAAAAATCAAATCCTTAATTGTTTCCCTTTTAAAATTAACCAATTCCTACTAAACAGTTTTGAAATTGATTAGCTACCAATTTCAATAAACTGTTAGTGACTCCAGGCCTGGATAGAAAATGTTTCTCTTGACAGAATTCTATTTCTTTTACATTTCTTTTATTTTTCTTTTCTTTTCTTTTCTTAGTACAATCATTAAGGTAGTCTACAGATGAGATTCCTGTAGAAGAGTTGACTTTCACAGTAAAGTAACTACACATTTTTTAGTGAGCTTCCAGATGAGCAATTCCTGGGAAAGAGTTGACATTTACTACAACGTAACTACACAAAGCAATTGGCACAGAATTGGCTATTCCACTGATAAGCCCAGCAGTTCAAATTATAGGAGATAATTTGAAGATAAATTCAGTTACTGGAGGTTCAACTACTTCCTGAAAACGTGAATTTACAGCAAATCAACATCAACAACATTCAAGAAAAGAGACCAAAAACCTCTGGTAACATTTGGTGCTCTCTTATGGAAACAACACAGCAAAAACAACTTCAAAGTAGCAACCACACCAGACACAATAACTCTAGAGTATTACCAATTAATTTACACCCACTGCAAGCAAAGATTCAACATTCCGGACAGAATTGAAGTTGTCAAGAAATCAGTATACCAATACATTGAAAACCACATCAACAATTATCTTTTTGGAAATTACAATATCTCAGAAGTTAGAAGCAACCTTTACAATAATTTAGTACACTATTCACAGTTGAGAACTGAAGACCTTAACAGTGAAACACTTGCCACTTACTTTCAAGAACTTAACTTTAACATTATCAAGTACTGTGAAGAAACATATCTAGTGCAGTTTCAATACTCTATTGATTTTGAATTAGAAACAGAAACAAGCAACAAAGACAAACAAAAATTGAAGCAATACTTAAAAACCACCCCAAATACTCCAATACTACCAAAAAAAACTGCCAAATACTTACAAACACTTGAACAAGGAACCAGTTCAAAACTTTCACTTACTATCACACCTTTTTCAGCTTCACTTGCACAAGCACAAACACCTAATTTACCCTTAAATTAATTTGCAAGACTAAAAGATTTTACATCACCCAGAAGTTCCACCAGACAACAAAAACTCCTTCAAACTAGTTCTAATCTCCTTGACTTTTTAGCTGAAAATTGAAGTGAACACTCTGAAACAGCAGTGAACGAAGAAAACAACTCTGAAATATCTAAAGAAGAATCAATAGACAGTGAAAATGAAGAAGACAAAATAACAGCATATATTGCAAAAATTCCTGAATTCAATGGAGAAGACATTGAAACCAGTCCCCAAAAATGGCTCAATCAAGTTACTAAAGCTGGAGATGCAAATGGATGGAATGCTGCCAGAATGTTAAAAACAATTTCCTACTTTCTCAAAGGAACAGCAGGCGAATGATTTGAAAACTTGATCACTCCTTTTAATGACTGGACAGTTTTCAAAACTGCCTTCTTAGAACAATTCATTGATAACAACACCTCAATCACTTTTTGAAATCATTTTTGCAATATCAAACAAGAACCCTCTGAATCTGTTATGACTTATATTGGGAAATTCAACAAACTTCTCAGATGAATTTGTCAACTTGAAACTAATGATTATTATTCTGATGCTCAAATTTTGGATCAATTTATCACTGGTCTAAAAGATAAACTGATTAAAAAGGTTTGCCCACATGCCCCAAAAGATTTAAACTCTGCCATACAGCATGCAAAAAGATATGAAATGGCCATGGAAGAGGCCAATTGCACAAAACTTGTAAATTTGGCAATTAGAGAAACCAGCTCAGCAGCTGAGGAGAAAATTGACCAACTGACAAAGAAGGTTGAAAACTATTTCACCAATCAACAACAGCAATCCCAAAGATATTAAACTCCCCAAAGACGAAATCAAAATAACTCTGCACCACTTTCTAATAACCAGTCTCAGAATTGCCATTACTGTGGAATCCCTGGCCACTGGAAAAGAGATTGCAGAAAGTTACAATGAGATCAACAAAATAGGAGTAATCAATGTTACCCTCCACCACAACAATCTTATTATCCACCATCAGTATCAGCTTACTATCCACCAAGACTCCAATACCAAAGTAACTATTATCAGCCTATCCCACAGCCGATCCAACAGCAATACCAACAACCACTCATACAACATTACCAAGTACCTGCTCAAAGATTGACTCCATAAAACCAATTCACACCACAAAACTGATACCAAGTAAACAACAATAGAATCAATTTAAAAAACCAATTGGTTCCCCGAAATTTCACTCAACCAAGACCCAACCACTATCACACTCAACCCAGTTATTTAACAACACCTAAAGAACAGAATTTTCACCATACTGCACTCTCGGAAGGTAGAGCTGCAGCACAACAACAAAACTTTTCCTATGCTCCTACCACAATTCCACCAGCCAGAATTGCTGAAAATACCAACCTTTCAGATATATTCTCTTTCGAATTTGAAGCAAATGAATCACCATTCTTACTTAGCAATGCAGCGGCTAATGAGCAAAAAGCCATCACTGCAATGTACACTGAAGCTGAAGTAGAAGGAAAGTCAATTTGCTTGATTCTAGACAGTAGATCTACTGGAAGCATCATTACATATCAATTGATGCAACAGCTAAAAAGAAATGTTGACTGACCAGCTCAGACAATTATTGTCACTGCCAATGGCATGAAAAAGACTCCAGTAGAAGAGATTGACAATTTCTCATTCACAATTGACGGAATCACCATTCCAGTCAAAGTTATGGTCATGAATGCTCCCCAATACCAAGCTCTCGTCAGAAACAATTGGCTCCAAAAAGCCAATGCTAATTTGAATTGGAAGACACAAGAGTTAACAATCTCCTACCAAGGACAACACACCTGGGTACTTGCCACTTGTGGTACATTCAACAAATGCTCTAAAAAAGCCCTGGCTTTTGAATTCAAACTGGAAGAAAAAAAGCCCATCATTGAAACATTTATGGCACTTGGATTGACCTCCAATTGGGCCAATAAAACTGAACAACAGTACTTTTCAATAAATGATTTGTTTGAAACAAAAAAACCAGTGACAACCAGATGGAATGTCCTCTATTCAAAACCAGAACCACGAAAACAATGCCCCTACATTTCACTCAAATGCAAAGACTGCCACAAGAAACTCTCCTCAATGAGAGCTTGTATTTCACCTGAAGAAGAATATAAAAGTCATACCTGCTACTATTGCAAGGCCTGCCATTGAGAACAATGGGGCCACTTGATCAAAAGAAGCAGAAAATAAGATAGAACACCCTGTCTTACTTGTGAAAAACAGCTTTCCAATGAATGTGACTGGATTGATGTCGCATTTAGAGGAGGAGTTTGTGATCAAACTTGCCAATATGCTCTTTCTATTGCAGAAAAGGTAAAATGTGGAACACCTTTTAATGCTGCATACAACAGTGCCTTCAGCAAACTTTATCACTACCCCTATGATGCCAAAATAATCTACAAACTTGTCATAGTTTTAATTAACAGAGGAACCAAAGAAAATGTCCTTCAAATGAAGGAAGCTGAATATATTGAATATACCTTGAAATTAGCTGGATTTGATTATGAAGATGAAGTAAAAGTATACCACCAAATTGCAAGTCACATCTACCTAACCCAAGAAGCTCAAATTTAACAATTAGAGCAAATGAACATTAAATTATGTGAGGAGTGTATAATGCCATGTGACGAACAATGATGTCCTGAATGCTATGCCCTTAGCATTCTATTACCCAGCAAAAGTGACAAATATGAAATCAAATTTGGTGAACCTGAAGCAACAGAAAAAATTGAAACAACACTCATCTATCTTATTAAAAACCAGCCTGCCTTACAACTCAAATACTTCAACAACAATGGACAAGGAATAAAACCTGAAAAAGCACATGAAATTGATGTTAGATATGACCTAAGATATCCAGACAAGGATACTCTCATTCTCAAACCCAAATCTCTCACAAAAATCAACCTCAAAATTGCTCTCAAAATCCCACCAGAAGCAATGGTTCAAATTGCCTCCCAGTCCTTTCTGGCAAGCAAAGAAATCAATGTTAGAGGAGAAATAATTGATGCTGAATATACTGGTGACATAACAGTAATACTCCAAAATAAAATTGACAAGCCGTTTAAGATTGAACATGCTGAGAAAATTGCCCAAGCCATTTATTTACCCTTAATCAACATTTCAGGTTTACAATTAGTTAATTAAAGAGAACTATTGGGAAAATATGAAAGAGAAACCCAAGGTTTTGGTTCAACTGGATGATTCACAGTTCCAGTAAACATAGCTCTCCACAAACAGAAAGAATCTCACCAGATTTTATGACTTCCACAACCAATTACCATTTCACCCTTTGGAGAACATCCTGAAATTTACACTTGTGAAAAGCCAACAACCACACAACAAATTTTTGAGTCCAATGAACAAATCTGCTTGGAACATAATATCTCAATCCCAAACATTTATATTCCAAAAAGAACAAAGAAAGTCTGAGTTACTTTTTACAACCCCAATAATTACCCCATAGTTTTATTAAATAACTTAAAAATTGGAGTTATTCACAATAATATCTTTCAACAAGAATTACCCCAAACAGTTTCCAATTTCTCTGAAATTATTGGACATTTACTACCAAAAATCAACCCAAACTTCAGCTCTAAAAACTACCATGTTGTTATGGAAAAACTATTTCAAATCAACATGGGACAACTTGAACCACAACAACAAAACCAGCTCAAAAAGCTAATTACAGAATTTGCCGATATCTTTGCCAAAAACAACAATGACTTAGGAAGAACCAATTTGGTTCAACACCAAATCTACACAGAAGATGCCAAACCAAGGCGACAGCAAGCCTACCAAGTTGCTTTAGAAAGTCACCAATTTATCCGCAAAAAAGTACAATGGATGCTTAACAATGGGCTTATTCAACCATCAATGAGTCTATGGGCCTCACCTGTAGTCTTAGTTAAAAAGAAAAATGGAAAGATACAATTTTGTGTTGATTATTGACAACTCAACAGCGCCACCATTGGAGATGCCTACTCTCTTCCCCAAATCAATAACATGTTAGATGCTCTTAGAAAGTCCAAATACTTTTCGACATTAGATTTGGAGAGTGGATACTGGCAAGTTGCTATGGATTCCAAAGATCACCCCAAAACAGCATTCATCACTCAAGGAGAAAATTATGAGTTCAATGTAATGTTTTTCAAATTATGTAATGTACCAGTAACATTCCAAAGACTCATGAATGTTGTTTACAAAGACCTCCTTTGGAAATCAGTAGTTGTCTATCTCAATGATACTGATGTTTATTCACCCTCTTTTGAGTTACACTTAAAACACCTGCGAGAAGTTTTTCAATGACTACAAAAAGCAGGATTGAAACTGAACATCAAAAAATGCTACTTTGGAAAAATGAGTTTGGCCTTTCTTGGTCACATTGTTAGCAAAAATAGAATTAAACCAGACCCCACAAAAATTAATACTGTCAAAAACTTCAAAACTCCATGAAATACCACAGAATTAAGAGAATTTATTGGATTAGCATCCTATTACCAAAAATTCATTAAAAGATTCTCAGAAATCACAAAACCTCTCAACCAGCTCACTACTAAAAACGTCAAATACAAATAGACAGAAGAACACCAAAAAGCTTTTGAAATTCTCAAGAAAAAGCTGACAACAGCTCCAATTCTTGCCTACCCAGACTTCAGTAACCAATTTCGACTAGCTACAGATGCTTCTTATACTGTCTTTGGTGCCATCTTATCACAATTAGATAATAATGGAAATAAGTGAGTAATTGCTTATGCTAGCAGAACATTAAAACCAGCTGAGAAAAACTACTCTGCCACAGAACTAGAAACAGCAGCTGTAATTTGGGCCCTACACCACTTCAACTTTTATCTCAGACCTAAAAAATTCGATATTATTATTGATAATATTGAACTCAAATGGCTTCAGAACAAAAACACTCAGCTAAACACAAAACAAACCCGATTGATAGGATTTTTAGCCAACTACCAATACATTGTACATCACAAACCAGGAAAACTCCACACCAATGTTGATTGTCTCTCAAGAATGAGGCAAGATTAGAACATAAAAACAACACCTATTTGAATTAACAACAAAACAACAAACAATGAACCCGAAAACTACAACAATCTTAAACAATATTTGAAGACATTAACAATCCCAACAGATTGGTCTTCAGATAAAAAACATTGATTACAACAACAAGCCAAACAATACTTCCTACACAACAACATGATTTATTATCGAAACTTCAGAAACCCAGACAATCCACTCAGATTAATACAAGAACAGGAAAAAGAAACCATTCTATATAACATGCACTCAGACTCTTCATCAGCACACCTAGGAAAAGACAGCACCACCCAGAGAACATTAGAATATTACTTTTGGCCTCGAATGAGAAAAAACATTTATGGATACATTAAATCTTGTGATAGTTGTCAAAGAAGAGGAGGAACTCACCCTACAGAACCTTTAAACCCAATCAAAGTTGGACAGCTTTTTGACAGAGTTGGTATCAATTTAGTTGGACCACTACCTATCACAAACCAAGGAAACTGTTATATTGCAGTAGCTGTATACTATCTCACCAAATGGCCTGAAGCCAGAGCCATTCAACAAGCAAATGGAAAATTAGTAGCAAATTTCATCTACGAAAACATTATTTGTAGACATGAATGCCCAATAGAACTTTTATCTGATCAAGGAACACATTTCGTGAACAATTTAATGTTAAGAGACCATTATCTTCGCCCTATCATCCACAAACAAATGGGCTTGTAGAACATTTTAATAGGACACTGTGTGAATCACTAGCCAAAGTTTCAACCAATTTTGAGTAAGAATGGGATATTTTTATCCCATCAGTGTTACTAGCATATAGGACACTAAAACAAAATACCACAAAACACACACCATTTGATTTAACTTACGGAAGGACAACAACATTACCAATTAGTTTCACAGTGGAAACATACCCAGCACAACCAATTGATGAAAACAATTTCTAGAAAATGCTTCAGTGAAGAGCCTACACTCTGCTTAGCACATTGGAAAGAAAACGACGAATAGCAGCCACCCATATTGAACATTCCCAAGCTCAACAAAAAAAATGGCATGATGACAAATTGCCTCCAGTTACCAATGAATTTAAAATTGGAAACAAAGTTCTCTTATATAGAACTAAAGCTGAAAAACAATAAAGTGGAAAATTCGAGAATAAATGGGATGGACCATTCTTTATCCATGAAGTTTTAGGCAACAGATCATACAAGCTAAGACTTAATGACAAAATCCTAGCAAAAGTTGCACATGGAGATTATTTGAAACACTATAATTCCAGAAACAATCCTGAACCATTAATTCCACAAATTGGTACACATTCTCCTTTAATCAATCCCAAAGACATTCCACGAAACTTAGAACCAATAGTTGTCATTGAACAACCTCCCAACTTGAACACTTAATTTCAATTTTATTATAGTTATTCTCTTATAATTTAGAAACATATCACAACAAAAACAAAACAAAGCATGCTGAAAAAACAAAAATAACATAAAAACTCACATACCAAAAATAATTTCAAATTTATTTTTTCTTTCTAATTTCATTATAATGACTATCCCTCAAAATATTCAACAGTTATCTCAAAAATTAATGTTAGCTTTAAAAACAATACCCGAATTATCCATTACTATCACTGGAAAACATATTAATTATATCCAAACAGAAATAGTTACAAATCTAACCCCAAATTCACAAAAGTATCACCCTTATAGAAAGAACACAAGAAGTTATTTTGGAATTCATTTACCAGAACTTTTGAAGCTTGCTTTAAGAAAAAACTTATTGCTTATTCCTATTAGTATTCCACCAAATGCTACTATTCAACAAAAACTTCAACTGTGTCTTAATGAAGAAAATGGCAAATACTCCCCAATATATAGATATTTTTATATTAGAAAAACACTTCATGAGTGAAAACTAGAGCTTACAGCAGCAAACCTCACAAAAGAAGCTATTCGGAAACAACTCTACAATGAATTCAAGACAACAGTTGGGCTTACAAACAGTCATTATAAACTAAGAACTGCTCTTAGACTTTATGACCTATTCCACACCTGTGAAAACGTCATACAAAACCCAATTTTACAGTCTTTGAAGATTCAATATATTGGAAAGCTCACAGAACTGAAATTTCAACAATTTTCAAACCAAATTTCTTCAATAATTTTGGATTATTATCTGGAAATTACAAACAGTACTTGGACTTTGACGGAGCTCAGTCTTGAAGAGGAGGTTATTTTACCAGACGAAATTAAAAATATTGTTTAGCATAAAATTACTCTTATAAATCTTATCATTAATTAGCATATATTATTATTTCAAATTATCACTTATTATATTAGCAGAATATCCAAAATTATCATTTAATTAATAACCCAATTTGTACATAACACAAATGTAACCTAATTGTGATGATCAATTATGCAATACTTCGAACTATGTAACATTCAAAAAGTTTGCCAAAATTTGTAAGAAATTTGCCGAAATAATTGATAGTTCACTAAAATATCTAATAGTTCGCAGAAATAACTTGTAGTTTGCCGAAATGTATCTTTAGTTCAGTGAAATTATAGAAAATAGCAAAGTTCAAGTTTATAGAATAGTGTTACAACAAAGTTGTATAAAAGAAGAGCTTCTTTCTTTGAAGAAATGTATCTTACTTCAGATTTAATAATTAGAATCATTTTTTACATACAAAAACAAAATAAATATCAAATAATTCGAAAAATCAAATCCTTAATTGTTTCCCTTTTAAAATTAACCAATTCTTACTAAACAGTTTTGAAATTAATTAGCTACCAATTTCAATAAACTGTTAGTGACTCCAAGTCTGGATAGAAAACGTTTCTCTTGACAAAATTCTATTTCTTTTACATTTCTTTTATTTTTCTTTTCTTTTCTTAGTACAATCATTAGAGTAGCCTACAGAGAAAATTCCTGTAAAAGAGTTGACTTTTACAGTAAAGTAACTACACATTTTTTAGTGAGCTTCTAGATGAGCAATTCCTGGGAAAGAGTTGACATTTACTACAATGTAACTACACAAAGCAACTGGCACGGAATTGGCCATTTCATTGATAAGCCCAGTAGTTCAAATTATAGGAGATAATTTGAAGATAAATTCAGTTACTGGAGGTTCAACTACTTCCTAAAAACGTAAATTCACAGCAAATCAACATCAACAACATTCAAAAAAAGAGACCAAAAACCTCTGGTAACAACCTTTAGTTTCAATTTCCTATCTATTTCTTTATATAATAGTATTCTATGACTTAAAATGGAAACATCAAATATCAATAAAATACTTGTTATTATCATAATCTATTTTTTTACTATTAACAAACTTATGTTGATAATTACTAATACTTAACTACACTAGATCAATAGCTTTTGATCACAGCTATTAATAAAATACTAAATCTTTCTTGTCTTGGCTTATTTTTTTTATTTTTTTTTATTTTATTTTTTTTTGTTGTTTACTAATTGATTTAAGAGATTAAGCATTAAATAATTAATGTTAAGAATAATTTGGTAAAAAACCCCAAAAGAAGGATATAGAGTTAAGAATTTAAGAATAGCTTACCAGAAGAGCATAACTGCCAGAATAAACTGGCCACTATACTAAAGACAAAAATTGGGCAAAATTGTAATTCTGGGAAGACTACTAACACAACTATTGAATCTCTATTCATTATACAAAAAACTCAACAAAAAACTTTTCAGATCACCAAAACTTTTAAATCACCAAAACCTTTAGATCACCAAAACTTTCAGATCACAAAAACCTTTAGAAACCAATTATTATATCAATTGAGCACCAAGTTATGGATTTGTTATTTGCTTTGAAATCCCAAATAATTACCTGTAATATTTGGTGCTTTTTGTAAGGTATAATCTTACAGAGAACCAGTATCAACATCAATCATTCAAAAGTGACAGAATTAGAAATAATAAGGACAAACCATTTAGGATTTGCTAAATCCTTATTTTAACAGTACAATAAACAATTGGACTTAACCAACAACCATTATCCAGCAAAATCAGCTTTCAACTTTTACATTAACAAAAGAATACAGACTTTTTGGGAAGACCAGTTAACATTGAATTAGCAAGAGAAAATTTCTATACAGAATTAATTTAACACACTAGTCTACCATAAAATCACAGTTTTGCAAGAGAAATTAATCAAGAAATTGAAAGATACACTCAACAACAATTCCCCATTACCTATGCAGATAAATGTAAAGAAAAGTTACAAACCCCAGCAGCAACTCTAAAAGAAATACAATTATTAATGTGGAAAAAGCAAAAATTTGAATCTTCTCTACATCTATCATATCATTATAGACCCAAAAGTACCATTAATATCTCATCAGCAGACATGTCTACATCAAATACAACATCAGCATTTGGACAACTCCTATTTCAAAGTAAACAAAAGAAAGCAGAATTATTAGAAACCTACAGCAATTACTTTGAAAAATTTAAATTGTGATTACCAACACCATCAGAATTTCGATCACTGCCACCTCAACCAGATTTTGGAATAACTGATCCATGGGAGATAACAGCATCAAAAAAAGAGGAAGAAGAGGAAAAAAAGGAAGAAGAGGATCAGAAATTTAATTATCAAAATCCGATCCCAGAAAACCCAGAAATTGAAAATCTGAACAATCTAAACTCTGATAATATTAATCAGCAAAATCAGAACAATTGAAACCCCAATTTAATTAATCAGCTGAACTTATCTTCAGAAATCAGCATCAATCAACCACTCATTGAACCAATTTAGCAACCACTTCAACAACCTTATTTACCACCAATACAACAATCACAACTAATTGCAAAACTCAAAAAATTCATGGGCAAAGAAGATAACACCCAAGTATGGCTCAATAACATGGAAAAAGCCATTGTAACTAATGGATGGAATGACACCCAAGCCATATAAGCCATTCTATATTTTTTTCAGGATACCACCAACTCTTGGTATTAAAGCTTGGCTAACAAACTCCAAAATTTCAATGCATTCAAGCTTGCATTCTTACAATATTTCAGCAATAATAATAGCATCAACTGATTGGCCAACACTTTCACTACCATTAAGCAAAGAGAAAATGAAGTAGTCACTACTTACTTAGGATGCTTCCACAGAAATCTGCACCAAATTCAGGCCATACAAACTAATTATTTCATAGCACCACAAATCCTAAATCAATTCATTAAAGGCCTGCATAGTAGCATCTTCTAATACATACATTCAATCTATTCAGCAGACCTTCAAGCCACAATTACAAATGCCAAAGATTTTGAAGCAGCTAAACTCGAAGCCAATTACATCCAAGCTGTAAATCTAGTAATGAACAGATCATCTGACTTGGATTCCAAATTGAAACAATTCAGTGAATCAATTAATTAGAAATTAGAGAGATACTTAGCTAACAACAATTAGGCAATTTATCAACCTTCTCAACAATGTAATAATCAAGGAAACTCTAATTACATCCAAAATCAACCATGTCCAGTATCAGTGACCAATCCTCAGTGGCAGCAGAAAACACATGTATGCTACTATTGTAGTAAACAAGGACATTTGCAATTTGAATGTTGCAAAAAAATAAACAACTTAAGATTAGCTAATCAGTATTGAAACTCTGATTGCCAACTACAAACTCAAAATTATGTCAGTAATTAATCACTAAAATAATACCCACCTCAATTATATTACTCTCCAATAATACAGCCAATTTATTAAACCCCAATGACACAGCAATTATACTCATCTCCAGTATATTAGTCTCTGGCATCAATCTATTAACAAACAACACCCATAATCTATTAACTACTGCAGTCACAAGTAATCTATCAGGTGCTAGCAATTTCAACTTCAAACTCAGCTCAGATGACATCAGAAAATCTTAGATCTAAAGTTACTTAAAACTGGAGATTGACGATAGTTGTCTACCAACTGATTTCTAATTCATTTATCTCACAGATAGGATTATGTATACCCAAAACCCGAGTTCTCAAAACTATTTAAGTCTCCTGATAACTTCAGAAAACGCCTTACCCAACAACGAAGAACCCAATTAAACCAAATCACTTACTAGTAACATACTTCCAGCCACCATCACCAATAATAAATCACTAGCAGCAATATTTCCATTTGAACTTGAGAAACCATTATCTACATCCTTGTTTAGTAGAGCCATACTTGAAGAAAAACCAATTACTACCATGTACACAAATGCTAAAGTAGATGGCCACCTCATTAAACTGATTTTAGATAGTGGATCCACTGGCAGCATTATCATAAGACAACTTATGAACCAATTAGATTACCAAGTTGATTATACTGCCAGCGCCAAGATAATAATGGCTGATAAAGCAACCAAAACCCCTATTAGCAAGATTGATAATTTTTTATTTAAAGTCAATAGTATTATTACACCAATCAAAATTTTGGTAATAGAAGCTATACAGTACCAAGCACTAGTTGGTAATGACTGGCTAATTAAAACCAATGCTGTGCTTAACTGGAACATGCAAGAACTACAGTTCAGTTAAAATGAATGACATACAAGAATACTGGCCACATGCAATCACTTCAAACCAAATGGTACCACATCAGCACCACTAATTAAATTCAAAGAAGAAAAAAAGAAATCCACTTAAGAAGCTTACCAAGTTTCATGGACTGATAAAGACTACAATAAGCTACTATTGATACTTTTTTGGAATAACAATGGGAAAGAAAAGCAAAAAAAAGAACTTATCTGAAATTCAAGTCTAAGGAACTGACAATGACCAAGAAGAGCTAATAACTTGGGAGTGGAAAGAGAATACAAAAAAAAAAGAAAAAGGAAAAGAAGAAAAGCCAGCACCAACCACTACTGCCACTCATATTCCCTACATCTATACCATACCACTACCATCTAACTATTGCTGACCGAAACTAGTATGCATCGACTGTGGCAAGAAATTGTCCACAATAAGCACATGCTGTAATAATGATAAAAAATGGCTGATGGCAACTAAATTCTATTGCCATTTATGCATCATGGAACGATTTGGACAACCAAAAAAAAAAGAAAATGGGACAATAAATCATGCTTGGCTTGCGGCAAAACTCTTCTTGACAAAAAAATGTGGAATGCCATTTTTAAGAAAGGAAAAATATGTAACAAATCATGTCAATACATAATTCTAATAAGTGACTGGATAAGAAAAAGAACACCAATAGAAGCAGCTTGGAGGAAAGCAGTAAAATGTTTGGACAGATGTCCACATTATGACAACAAAATTTGGCAAATAACATTTGTCAAAATCAAAAAAGTGTTATCAGAAGAAATAAAGACAATCAAAAACAACCTACCAGAACTCATAAAACTTGACTGGGGCCCAAACTCAGATATTATTTTAAAGCTTATGGACCCAGAACAATTTCACAAGCATTACCAAGAATTAGCATCCACTAGAAAGGAACAAAAGCAATGGTTAGAAGAAATAAACACAAGACTATATAACTACTGTTTAATTCCATATGATTTTTAGTATTGTAATAAGTGTGATCTCATTTACAATCCACCACTACGCATGATCTATATGATCCCAGAAAAGAAAGAACCAATTGACAGCTGTGTATTGGAATCAGAATCAATTTTCAATTCCAATTCAAACTCCAACAATGACAATGATAAAAACAATGGTTTTAGCTCTGCTCAATATGGCAATAAAAATAACAATAATTCAGACTCAGATTTAAACTCCAAACAATACATTGTGCTCTCTGATCTCTTCAAGAAGCAGAAACTAAAATGATTTAGTGACAATGATAAGGATATTGTTACAGATTGAAGTAACAAGCTAACAGATAGCAAGAAAGAACAGGATTGTAGGGTGATGAAAATAATCAAAGGGAATTCAACTTTAAAGAGCGAATTGAATGAGTATAGATTCAATGTGTAAAATCAGTCTCATAAAATATTTCAGTTGCTATACTTTTCAAAGATAACTGGGGAATTTGAAGGTAGAGAGATAGTCCATACTGTCAACAAATGATCACACACTGGTATAATTCTATACTTCACATTAGTGCTCTTAGAATTCAATATCAGGTATTAGATATACTCTTCAGTTATATTTTATTCAATAGTCTTCAAATACTGCAATTACACATTTCAGGAAAAAGGTAAGGAATAACCAACAAGTAATTTTTTATTCCAAGATGTTTAGATACTTGAAAATAAGGAAAGAAAAATTAGTAATAAGAGAATGATTGAGATGAAAGTTGTTATTTTATTTATTTGATTTTCTTGATTTCTACATACTTTTCTACAGCTAAGAGATTCATCACTTATATAGTTATCAAAAGTGGTCAATGATCACTTTCTAAAAATAGAGTGGCTAATTTATATGACATCAGTGACTAATACATGTGATAATTAATAAGAAGTATAAGTTTCAACCATAACATCATCCTCTCCAAAGAGATTGAGCTCTGGTAAAATCAAGCTATTTATGGAGTAATCTATTTAAAGAGTTTTATCTAACTCAAAGCTAACTAGTTTGTTGAAGTTTTTTGTGAATAAGGTATATAATACTTGAAGCAAAATGAGTTTTGTATCCAAGAGACCAAATCTTTGTATTAAAGTTTTGGCTCTTTTAGCAATAGTTAAAACTCTTGAGACATCTAATCATATAATGTCCAAAATTTCTGCCTGTATCTCTAAAGTTGTTTTCTTCATGAGTTTCATATTCTCTATAATTTCACCAAGATGACTATAGAGTTCTAATTGCCTTCCATATGACAAGTTTTTGTCTATGGGTAAGATTTCTTGAAGTGTTTTTCCAATTGTGTTGGAAGGTAAGAGTATAGCTGTTATTATACTTTCCAACAGATATTTATTTATTTTACTACCAATTTTTTCTCTTCTGGTAGTAGTTTTCTTTGGTCTAATAACAGTATGTGTTTCATTGTTATTAGTTATAATAGTTTGTTTTCCAATAGTCAGAGTAACATTTGAATAGTTTTTGATTCAATACTCATAGAGAGTATAGAAAGCATTTTAAATGTTTTGATCCAGAAAATAATTGTTCATGTTGATTGAAAATACCTCTGTTTTGAGAATAGTGTATTTATTTATACTTGATTTTTGCTAATCAATTGAGTTGGTATTACCACAACAGGCAATCAATTAGATCGTTTATAATATTTCTTGAGTTGTGTACCATCATCAAGATGATTATTGAAGATTGTTTCAGATTGATCTTGAAGAATATAAGAACCATTGTTCAAAACTTTGTTGACTATAAAGAGTCTTTTCCATTGGCTAGAGAATTTATTATTATAGACATTGTCTCTGTCTAAACAGTATTCTAATACCAAGTCACTAACACTTAAAGAAAGTGTTTTATAGGTTTTTTTTCTTTTAAGCTTTTCTTGGAACTGTTTTATCTTTTCAAAAACAATTATTCATGTTTCTACCAAGGAGTCAAGAATGGTACCAAGTCTTCTTTGCAAAATGTTTTTGTAATTTTCTATTGTGATTTCTTTAAAGAATATTGTTTCAATGTCAGTTTCTATTGATAGTGTTGCCATGCATTCATAGAGCAGATAAAAAAGTTCATAATTTGTTATGTTATGATTAACAGTTCTATAAACAAACAAAGCTGAAAGCAGTACTTTGTCCTATAAGTTTGTTTCTTCACTGGTTTTGGCTAGAGTTTCACATAATGTTCTATTGAAACATTCTACTAGGCCATTTGTTTGGGGGTAGTAAGAAGAGGAAAGTTTGTAACGTATTCCCATTTTTTTGCAAAGTTCTTCAACCAGTGTATTGAGAAAAGCTCTTTCTCTATCAGATAAAAGTTCTTTGGAGCAGTCATGATGGCAAATAATATTTTTATAAATAAAATTGGCTATTGAAACTGCTGTTTGGTCTGGAGTGGCTCTTGCTTCTACTTACTTTGTAAGATAATCGGTAGCTGTAATAATGTATCTGTTGTTATCAGGAGTTATTGTTAAAGGTCTAATAACATTTATACCAATTCTGTCAAATGATTGATCAACAGAAATTGAATGGATATCTTCTTTGCAATTGGGTTTGCCTTTTCTTTGGCAGATATCACAGGTTTTGATGTATTTAGCAATGTCTTTTCCTAAGATAGGCCAATAATAGCAAGCTAAAGTTTTCTGAATTGTCTTTGTTTTTCCAAAGTGTCTAACTAATAGATCAGTATGTATGTTGTATATTACAATTTCTCTTTCTTCAAATCTGATAATTTTTTGGGAGTGGTCAGGATTTTTTTTGTTTCTTTTATATAATTGGTTCTGGCAGATCAAATAGAAATTTAATTGTTTGTGCAAATGTTCTTTTTGCTGTCAAGTGTATTCTGGTGAGTATTGTCCTTTACCCAAAAATTTCATTAAGACAGAGTAATTGTCCAAGTCTATTATCGTGTTTGTTTGTAAAAAAGTTACTAATAATTAAGTTGGTTTGGTTTGAGAGGATGTACTATCACTAGATGATAAGTCTAGAGAGAGCATTAGCATTTTGATGATTTGCTTTTTTGTGGTGTTGAATATCATAGTCGAATTCATCCAAGTGGAGTATCCAGCAAGTTATTCATTTCTGTTCTAGCTTCTTTTTATTGCACAGCCAAACCAAGGCTTGATGATCTGTTACCACTAAGAATTTTGCACTAAGAAGATATTGATCCCAGTAACTAGTAGTCTAAACTACTGTTAGACATTTTTGTTTAGTAACTGAATAGTTTTTTTCTACTGGTATAAGGGATTTACTGACATATGCTATAGCATATTCTCTGCCATTTTTATTTTTCTGTAAAAAAATAGCACCAAGTCTATAGCCAAATGTATCAGTATGGAGGATGAAAGATTGCTCCAGATCAAGTTGCTTGAGAATTGGTTCAGTAACAAGTTTTTCCTTTAGAATTTCAAAAGCTTTTTGTTGATAAGTGCCTCAGTAATAATTGATATTTTTTCTGAGTAGCTGATTAAAAAGAAAAGCAATTTTGGAGAAATCCTTGATAAATTTGCAATAATAAGAGGCCAAACCAAGGAAAGAGTGTAATTTAGGAACATTTATTGGTTGTCTAATGTTTTGAACTTTTTCGACTTTAGCTGGATCAGAAAAAATTCTATCTTTTGTAATAAAATGACCAAGGAACTAGGTGGATTGGCATCCAAAAAAAAATTTGATTAGGTTGATCTTAAGGCCAGCATTTCTGAGCAGGTCAAAAACCTTCTGTAAATGTTTAAAGTGTTTATCCCAGATTTTTGAATATACTATTATGTTATTTAAGTAAACCAGAACAAAGTTTTCTTTTACTGATTCAAACACTTTATTCATTAGACATTAAAAGATGGAAGGAACATTAATGAGACCAAAAAGCATGACTGTGAATTCATAGGTGCCATACTTGGTGATAAAGGCAGTTTTTTTTCTGCTTTCTGGATCCATTTCTACTTGCCAGAATTTAGCAGTTAAGTTAATAGTTGAAAAA
The DNA here is from genome assembly GCA_016748015.1 of Geosiphon pyriformis. Lineage (NCBI taxonomy): Eukaryota > Fungi > Glomeromycota > Glomeromycetes > Archaeosporales > Geosiphonaceae > Geosiphon > Geosiphon pyriformis. The sequence goes on along the minus strand of JAAOMT010000031.1, from coordinate 55,920 downwards.
AAAGCAGTACCATTGAATTTATTTAGCATTGCATCAATTTTGAGGAATGGGTATATATTTCTTATAGTAATAGCATTTAGTTGATAGTAGTTAACACAGAAGTGTAGGGTTCTATCTTTTTTGGATACCATTACAACTGGGAAAGCCCATTTATTATTAGTTTCTTGTATGAATCCAAGATCTTTCATTTGGTTTATTTCTTTCTTGATAAACTTATCATTATGTTGGTTGGATTAATAAGGCTTCAAATAGATGAGATGAGTTTTTTTTGTGGTAATGGTGTATTGTATTACATAAGTTTGTCCAGGGGTGTCATCTTCTTTTGAAATAACTGGGCTATTTCTAACCAACAGATTTTCAATGTCTATTTTTCTTTCTTCAGGAAAAGGTTTTTTTTGTTCTACAACTAGTAATTGGATTTCAAATGGTTCATTCTCAAAGAACTTTTGTACTTCTTTAAGTTCTTTTCGAGGTATCAAGCTAATTGGCTCCCAATCTTTGTAATAGATTAGACAGGACTTGTATTTATTATTAGAGAAATACAAAAATTTATCACACTAACATCTGGCACAAGAATCATGTTACCAATAACTGTATTTTGCTTTCTTGCCAGGTTTTCTATCAAAGGTTTTTCTGAGAATATCATAGTAGGACCAGCAGATTAGCTTGCCATTTATCATAATTCTTTCTTTGTCAGCTTTAACATTGTCTAGTGGCTTGCCATTGCTAGTGAAGATGGTATAGACGAGTTTAGCAGTTTCTTTTGGTTCTTCTTAATCTTTATCATTACTCTCATTATCATCTGATTTATCTGATTGTTCTTCTTCTTGGTTCTGTTTGGTTGCTAGAGAAGTTGTTCAATAATGACATTTAACCACAATGGGTTTTTCACCATATCTGATGGTTAGTTTGCACAATTCATAGTCAAGTAGTGCTTTGGCTTTTTTAAGCCACTTATTATCAACAATGATGGTATACTCTTTTGCTTCAGATATTTCCATATCTGTTTCAATGCTAATATCATTAATGCAAACAGGAATAGCTTTGGCTATACCTAAATTTTTCTTTTTATTACCATGTACATTGGTCATAGGCCAAGTAGAAAGTTCATCAATTTTTTTTCCAATGGCTTCCAGAAAGTGTTTGGCAATTACACTAACAGATGATTCACTGTTTAGGATTAAATCAATGAAATAGCCAGCCACTTGGGCTTTACAAATCAGAAAAGTAATATTGTTATTGTTAGCAAGTTCAGTCTAATGAGAGTGCTTGTTGGTTTTTGGTGTCTTTTTCTTTGGTATTAAAGATTTGTGAAGATTTTTTCTGAATTGTGGATGAGTCATTAGTTGGCCAAATGTAATGTGTGCTGGGGTTTCCATGAGATTTTTAACAACAGAATAAGAGCCAGATTTTTGTACTATTTTTGGAAGTTCTAACTTTGAAGGATTTTTAAAAACTTTAGTTTTTGGTAACTTATTGTTGTCAGCAGCAGAAGTTGAGGCTTTGTTGGGATTTAGAATGAAATCAATCTTGGCTTTTTTTTTTTTTCTTGTTAAGTCAAAGATGTTGATTGCCAGTTTATTTATATCCTAATTATTATCTGTTAGGTTAAAAGCATAAAAAGAATTTTCTTCTGGTTGGCTTGCACTCTTACTCTTTGGAGGTGCACCTACCAGTTTAAAGACTGATAAACAGTGGCTTCAACTAGAGGATTCTCTCCAAAGAAATTAATGTTAACATGATTGGGTTTTTGATTGAGAACATTATTATTGTTGGGTCTGTTATTTTGGGTGTCATTATTTTTAGGAGCTGAAGGAGGCAATGGAGGATTGTTGCAGTCTCTAGAAAAGTGTTCAATTAGTCCACAGCAATAGCATACAGGTAGGCCATGATTTTGTTGTCTTTGATATGGTGGTTGTTAAGGCTGATTGAAGCGGGATTCAAATCTGGGTCTTTGAGATTGCTAATTGTCTCTAACTGCTTGGGCTAATAGTTCTAATAACCAAGCAAAGTTAGCAGTAAGTCTGTCTATTAATTGTTTATTGAGGTCTTGAGTGTGAGTAGCAAAAGAGGTAGTAGCCATTTGTGGAGCTGGAGCCATAGCAGAAGCAGGAGCAAAAACTGGAAGAGTAGATCCTAAGTGCATTCTTTAGTTGTCTTTTATTCTCTGGGCAAGTTCAATGGTCATATCTATTGTGAAATTATTTTTCAGGACCAGGAAGAGCCAAAGAGCATATGAGAGATCAGTTCTCAATTCTTTTGTGAAGAAATAAATTTTTTGCTCTTTTGCCCAATTTTTATTAGAGTCTATACACTTAATTAGTTTTTTAATGGCTTTAATGTATTCAGTTACTATTTTTCCTGGGCCTTGGGTTTTTCTTTCCAACTCCATGCACCATTTGGATATCAAGATAGAAGTTCTAAATTTTGTTTTAAACTGAGTAGTAAAAGAGGTATTATCTTTTTCAGTATTTGCTGGTGTCTATCTAATGATTCTTTGCTGAGCATTGGTATTGGTTTCTTGTGAAAACCAAGTAGCAAGAGAGCTTTGGAGATAGCCACCAACAATTTGGAACTTGTATTCATTATCATATTGGTTTGCTGTAACAGTTCTCTCAAAATTGTCCAGCCATTTATTTGGATCTTAGACATTATCTTTAAATAATGGTAATAGAGTGTTGTTTCTTCACCTTAAAGCAGTCTGTATACCTTGGAGGGTAATCAGAATGTTTTGTTGTAGAGGGTCTTGAGTTATTGGTTCAGGTGTAACTGTTTGTGTAAAGTGTTCTGATTCACTTAAAAAGAGATCAAAAACAGAAGCAGTTTGATAGCTTTTTTCTTTTGTTTTAAGAGAAGTTTCAGTTGATTGATGGGCAGCAATCCAAATGTGGATTTAATGATTCAAATATTCGAAATCAGAAGGCTGTTGTTCAAAAGTTGTAGAATATAAGAGCTGATTAATACTGTTGTTTCTTTCTTCAAAATTGTCTTCAAAATAAGTTTGGTCAAAGTAATAGGTTGTATAAGCTATGTAGGTTTCAGCTGAATGCTCATTCAAGAACCAGTTCTAAAAGTCTTGGAATTGTTTGCTGAATTGTTTTTCAATGGAAAAGCAAATTAAGCAGAAGGGCAAAGAATTGAGTTTAATAAAGTTTAGATCATTTTTATTGTGTGCTTCAAAGTGTTCTTCTGATTGTTGTGACAAATATGAATAATCACCCATACAATAGAAACAAAGTGGAATTTGACAACATCACAAGGAGCACCACTTTTATATTATGGGTTGAAATAACAAGCTAATGGATAGCAAAGAAAAACAGAATTGTAGGGTAATGAAAATAATCAAAGAGAATTCAACTTTAAAGAGCAAATTGAATGAGTATGGATTCAATGTGTGAAATCAGTCTCATAAAATATCTCAGTTGCTATACTTTTTAAAGATAACTAGAGAATCTAAAGGTAGAGAGATAGTCTATACTGTCAACAAATGATCACACACTGGTATAATTCTATGCTTCACATCAGCACTCTTAGAATTCAATATTAGGTATCAAATGTACTCTTCAGTCATGTTTTATTTAATAGTCTTTAAATGCTGCAATTACATGTTTTAGGAAAAGAGTAAGAAATAACCAACAAGTAATCTTTTATTTCAAGATGTTCAGATATTTGAAGGTAGGGAAAGAGAAATTAGTAATAAGAGAATGATTGAAATAAAAGTTGTTATTTATTTATTTGATTTCCTTGATTTCTACATACTTTTCTACAGCTAAGAAATTTATTGCTTATTTAGCTATCAAAAGTGGTCAATAATTAGATTAATGATCAAGTCAATAGTTAGGTCATTGATCAGATCAATGATCACTTTCTAAAAATAAAATGGCTAATTTATATGACATTAGTGACTAATACATGTAATAATTTATAAGAAGTATAAGTTTCAACCATAACAGTATCATGCCAAAACATGTGCATAATACTAATGCAAGGTTTGATCTAAGATATCTGGGAAAAGATGCCATCAAATTAGAACCACACTTGCACACCTGCATTGATCTTAAAATAGCACTGGAAATTCTAGCAACAACAATAGTTTAATTAGCATCTAAAAATAGTCTAGCAAAAAAGAGAATTAACATCAGAGGAGAAATAATTAATGCAAGATATGTAGGAAACATTATTGCAATACTATAAAATAACTCAGAAAAGGCCTACATCATAAAGCCAAATGAAAAAATAGCACAGGCAATATTTCTGTCTTTGGTTAAAATAGCTCAATTAGTATCAGTAGAAAACAGGAAAGAATTAGGAATTACAGCTAGAGGGATACAAGATTTTGGATCCATGGGTAGAATAGACATACCAATTAATATGGCAAAGGAAAAAATTATTAACAAAAGAAAAATTATCTCTATTTGTTAATCAATTTTTATTCTACCATATAATCAGTACATAGTAATCATAGAGAGAAAAGTAAAGAATCAAATTCAGATTTTTGAGGCAGAAACAACACTTTATGAATCAGGAAAGATTAGATTAGTCAATCTATATATACCAGCCAAGAACCACAGACACCTCAAAATTCCCATTTACAACAACACAAGAAATACCATTAAGATACTAAAAAAAACTACTATTAGATATTTGACCACTAAAGTTGAAAACCAACTGCCAAACACTATTCCAGACTTTTCACAACTGTGTGGATATATAGATATCATATTTCAGACAATATACAGATGAGAAAAATGTTATTTGCTTCAACCAGAACAATTGGAACAGATAAACTTAAGAAATCTAGACCCACTACAAAATATACAGCTTAAGATATTACTCAACAACTTTAATGACATTTTTGCCAGCAAAAATGAATTTGGAAGAACTGACATAATTCAGCACCAGATCAAAACTGGAGATACAATGCCAATTAAACAAAAAGCATACTGAGTACCACTAGTTAGCCATGAGATCATTCATCAAGAAATCAATCAGATGCTTGACAACAGACTAATTCAGCTATCAATGAGCTCATAGCATTACCAGTGATACTAATCTGTAAGAAAAATAGAAAATTTTGCTTTTGTGTAGATTACTAGAAACTGAATGGAGTGACAAAAGAAGATAGTTACCCAACACCAAAGATCCAAGAGCTGTTTAACACTTTTGTAGGAAAGAAATGATTCTTGACTTTAGGCTTAAACAGTAATTACTGGCAAGTAGCCATAAAACCAAAAGACAAAGAGAAAATGGCTTTTACAACTTGAGAAAAAAACTTTGAATTTAAAATGATGTTATTTGGCTTGATGAATGCTCCAGCCACATTTTAATGGCTTATGGAAATTGTCTATATGAAACTACTATGAAAATCAGTAATCATATATCTAAATAACATCAATATATTCTCAAACACATTCAATGATCATCTGCATTATTTTCAACAAGTATTTGAAAGATTCAGATAAACAAGATTGAAATTAAATGCCAATAAATACTTCTTTGGCAAAACAAAACTCAAGTTTTTGGGACATGTTGTAAACAAAGACGGTATCAAAACAGATCCAAACAAGATTGAAATTGTTAAAAACTTTTCAGTACCAAATAATCTTACAGAATTAAGAGCATTTTTGGAATTTGCTGAATACTACTGCTGCTTTATCAAAGATTTTTCCAAAATAGCTCAATCACTACATCAACTCCAAACAAAGAACACCAAATATGAATGGACAGAAACTCAGCAAGAAGCTTTTAATACATTAAGAAGAAAGCTTATTCAAGCTCCAGTATTAATCTATTCAGATCATAACAAGCCATTCATAATCACAACTGATACATCTGGTCAAGCATTGGGAGCAGTATTATTTCAAAAAAGAATAAATAGATGAGAATACCCAGTAGCTTATGCCAGCAGAAGCTTAAGTCCAGCTGAGAAAAATTATGGAACTCTAGCACTAGAACACTTGGCTATCTATTGAGCCATTATCAAATGGAAAGAATACTTGAGTCAAAAGTTTGATATGTATACTGATCACAAAGGATTGACTTTAATCCAGAAGCAAGAATTTGGAGATGATTGCCATGTTAAATAGAAAATAGAACTTTTATCATTTAATTATACAGTACATTACAAAAAAGAAAAAAAAAATGGAAATGCTGATGGACTGTTATAAATGAGACAAATCTAAAAACATTTCAAACCCAAAAATATAACAAAAGATGAATATACAAAAATACCAACAACTCCAACATTATATAAATACCAAATTGTTCAAGAAGAAATTATCTCAAAAAGAACAAAACAACATAAAACAGCAATCAAAATATTTTATCAACCATCAAAATATACTTTACCAGAAAAACAAAAGAAATCTAAATCAACCAACCAGAGTAATTACAAAACCAAAAAAAAAGACAATATTATTTAATATGTATTCAGATCCAACAACAGAACACTTTTACAAAGAAGCAACCATAAAAAAAATTAAAAAAAGATATTATTGGCCATCAATGTATCTGAACATTATTCAATATGTTCAAAATTGTGATGCTTGTCAAAGAAAAGATGGAACAAAACCCAGTAAATCATTAAGACCAATCAAAGTTGAACAACCATTCGATCATATTGGAATTAACTTAGTCAGACTATTAACAATTACCAGCAGAGGCAACAGATATATTGCAATAGCCATAAATTATCTCACAAAATGGCCAGAAGCAAAAGCCATTCAAAAAGTGGATGCAGAATCTGTTGCCAAATTTGTTCATCAAGATTTGATTTGTTAACATAGATGTCCAAAAAAATTACTATTGAATCAAGGAACTCACTTTGTAAATAAAATATTGACAAAATTAAGTCAAAGATTTGGGATAAAAAGACCATTATCATTACTATACCATCCACAAACAAATGGATTAGTTGAAAGGTTCAACAGAACACTGTGTAAAGTAATAGCCAAGATCAGCCAAGAAAACCAAGATGAATGGAATTTGTTCATACTATTATGGTTGAGACTTATACTTCTTATTAATTATCACATGTATTAGCCACTGATGTCATATGATTAGCCACACTATTTTTAGAAAGTGATCATTGACCTAATCAATGATCTGACTGTTGACCTGATCATTGACCTGATCATTGACCTGATTATTGACCTGATTATTGATTTGATCATTGACCTAGTCATTGACCTGATCATTGACAACTTTTGATAGCTATATAAGCGATGAATCTCTTAGCTGTAAAAAAGCATGTAATAACAAGCATCTGAATAATCAAAAATAAATAAAATAACAACTTTCATCTCAATCCTTCTCTTATTGCTAATTTCTTTTTTCCTATCTTCAAGTATCTGAACATCTTAAAAATAAAAGATTACTTGTTGGCCTTTTCCTGATGTATATAATTGTAGCATTTGAAGATTATTTGAATAAACATAATTGAAAAACACAAGTTAATACTTGATATTGAATTCTAAGAGCACTGATGTAAAGCATAGAATTATATCAGTGGTGATTAATTGTTGACAGTACGGACTATCCTTCTACTTTCAGATTCTCCAGTTATCTTTGAAAGAATAGCAACTGAGATATTTTATGAGACTGATCACACACATTGAATTCCTACTTATTCAATTCGCTCCCTTATTGTAATTCCTTCTTTGTTTATTTCCATCACCATACAATACTGTTCTCCCTTGCTATCCATTAGCTTGTTACTCCAACCCGTAACATAAAAATGGTGCTCCCTGTGAGGTTGTCAAAATTCACTTATTCCCTTATTGTATGAGTGATTACTCATATCTGCCATAGCAATCAGAAGAACACTTTGCAACACACAACAAAAACGATCTAGATTTCATTGAACTTAATCCTTTGTCCTCCTGCTTGATCTGCTTCTCCATTGAAAAACAATCCAGCAGACAATTCCAAGACTTTTGGAACTGGTTTCTGAATGAGCATTCAGCTGAAATCTACACAACTTATACAACCTATTACTTTGATCAAACTTATTTTGAAGACAGCTTTGAAGAAAAAAACAACAGTATCAATCAGCTCTTATATTCTACAATCTTTGAACAACAGCCCCCTGATTTCGAATATCTGAATCATCAAATCCACATTTGGATTGCTTCCCATCAATCAACAGTAACTTCTCTTGAAACAGAAGAAAAAAGCTACCAAACAGCCCCTATTTTTGATCTCTTCTTAAATGAATTAGAGCACTCCACACAAATAGTAACTTCTGAACCAATGGCCCAAGATCCAATGCAAGTAAACATCTTGACCACCCTTCAAGACATACAAACTGCTTTGGGATGAAGAAACAACACCCCACTATCATTATTCAGAAGCAATGCACAAGATCCAATTGAATAGTTAGATGACTTTAAAAGAGCTACTACAGCCAACCAATACAATGATGAGTACAAGTTTCAAATTATTGGTGGCTATCTCCAAGGCTCTCCTGCTATCTGATTCTCACAGAAAACTGATGCTAATGCCCATCAAAGAATCATTAGATGGATGCCACCAAATACTAAAGAAAACAACATTTTTTTCACAACCCAGTTTGAAAACAAGTTCAGAACCCCAATTTTGATATCCAAGTGGTACATGGAATTAGAAAAAAAAACTCAAGGCCCTGGTGAAATTGTAACTGAATATGCTAAAGCAATCAGAAAGTTAATCAAGCATGTAGACTCTGAAAGAAATTGGACAGAAGAGCAAAAGATTCATTCCTTCACAAAAGGATTGAGAACTGATATATCTTATGCTCTTTGGCCTCTTTTGGCTCTGAAAGACAATCCTACAATGGACATGACCATTGAACTTGCCCAACGAATTGAAGACAACCAAAGAATACATTTGAGATCTACACTTCCAGTTTTTGCTCCTGCTCCTGTTATGGCTCCTGCCTCTCAAATGGCTGCTGCCTCTTTTGCTGCTTAAACTTAACATCCAAATGAACAATTAATTGATAGACTTATAGCCAATTTTGTCTGGTTATTAGAACTTTTGGCACAAGCAGTTAGAGATAACCAACAACCACAAAGACTCAGATATGAACCATGTTTTAATCAGTCCCAGCAACCTTCTTATCAAAGACAGCAAAATCGTGGTCCTTCTGTATATTATAGATGTGGATTAACTGGACATTTCTCAAGAGATTGCAATAATTCTCTTTTACCTCCTCCAGTCCTCAGAAATAATGACAATTAAAACAATAGATCCATCAACAATAATGCTCCCAATTAAAGATCCAACCATACCAACATCAATTTTTTTGGAGAGAATCCCCTAGTTGAAGCCACTGTTTATCAGCTTTTAAACTGGTAGGTGCACTTCCAAAGGGTGAGAGTGCAAGCCAACCAGAAAAAAACCCCTTTTACGCCTTTAACTTAACTAATGATAACTATGACATGAATAAACTAGCAATTAACACCACAGAATCAACAAAAAAGAAGAAGAAAGCCAAGATTGATTTTATTTTGAATTCAAACAAACCATCCACATTAACTGTTGATAATAATGAGTCATCAAAGACTAAAGTTTTTAAGAATTCTCCAAAGCTAGAATTCCCAGAAATAGTACAAAAATCTGGACCTTATTTTGTTGTTAAAGATCTCATGGAAACCCCAGCAAATATTACCTTTGGCCAGCTGATGACTCATCCACAGTTTAGAAAAGATTTCCACAAATCTCTGATCCCCAAGAAGAAAATACCAAAAACCAACAAATGCCCTCGTCAAGCTGGACTTGCTGACAACAGCAATGTTACCCCTTTAATTTGCAAAGCCCAAGTGGCTGGTTATTTCATTGACTTGATCCTAGACAGTGGATCATCCGTGAGTGTCATTGCCAAACATTTCTTAGAAGCAATTGGCAGAAAAATTGACAAACCTTCCACCAGACCTATGATTAATATACATGGCAATAAAAAGAAAAGTCTTGGTATTGCCAAAGCTATTCCTGTCTGCATCAATAGCATTAGCATTGAAACTGATATGGAGGTTTTTGAAGCAAAGGAATACATCATCATTGTTGGCAATGAGTGGCTCAAGAAAGCAAAAGCCTTACTTGACTATGAACTTTGTGAACTAATCATAAGATGTGGTGAAAAACCCATTGTGGTTAAATGTCGCCATTGGACAACTCCTCTAGCAACCAAACAGGATCAAGAAGAAGAACAATCAGATAAATCAGATGATGAAAAGAGTGATGAAAAAGAAAAACAAGAAGAACAAAAAGAAACTGCTGAACTCGCATACACTACCTTCACCAGCAATGGCAAGCCACTGGACAATGTCAAAGCTGACAAAAAAGGAATCATTGTGAATAACAAGCTGATCTGCTGGTCCTATTATGATATTCTTAGAAGAACCTTTAACCAAAAACCTGGCAAGAAAGCCAAGTACCATTATTGGTGGCATGGTCTTTGTGCCCAATGCTGGTGCAACCAACCCTTGTATTCTCCAAGTGATAAATACAAATCATGCCTGATCTATTACAAAGATTGGGAACCAATCAGTTTAATACTTAGAGAAGAATTGAAAGAAATCCAAAAGTCCTTTGAAAATAAACCACCTGAAATCCAATCACTAGTTGTAGAACAAAGAGAACACTCTTCAAAAGAAAGAAAAATAGACATTGAAAATCTGCTGGCTAGAAACAGCCCAGTTATCTCAAAAAAAGGTAATACCTCTGGATGAACCCATGTGATACAACACACCATTACCACCAGAAAAACTCACCCCATCTATTTAAAGCCTTACCAATTCAATCGCCGAAATGATGAGTTTATCAAGAAAAAAATAAACCAGATGAAAGAACTTGGATTCATACAAGAAACCAAGAGTGAATAGGCTTTCTTAGTTGTAGTGGTATCCAAGAAAAGTGGAACCCTATACTTCTGTATTGACTACTGCTAATTAAGTGCCATTACTGAAAAAGACATGTACATATTTTCCAAGATTGATGCAATGCTAGATCAATTCAAGAGTGCTGCTTTCTTTTCAACCATTGATCTAATTGCTGAATTCTGGCAAGTAGAGATGAATCCAGAAAGCCAGAAGAAAACTGCCTTCATCACCAAGTATGGCACCTATGAATTCACAGTCATGCCTTTTGGTCTTACCAATGCCCCTCCCATCTTTCAATGCTTAATGGATAAAGTATTTGAATCAGTGAAAAAAGTTCAGAACATAAAACAACCAATGAATGTTCATGAGTTATGTTCTTTTCTTGGTTTGGCCTCCTATTATCGCAAATTTGTTAAGGATTTCTCCAAAATTGCCTCTTTACTCAATCAGCTACTCAGAAAAAATATCAACTACTATTGGGGCATACATCAGCAGAAAGCATTTGAAACCCTCAAAAAAAAATTGGTTACAAAACCTATTCTCAAGCAATCTGATCTGGATCAACCTTTTATCCTTTACACTGATGCATCTGACTATGAACTTGGTGCTGTTTTCTCACAAAAAGATGAAGATGGCAGAGAACATGCAATAGCCTATGCCAGTAGAACCCTTACACCAGCAGAAAAGAACTATTTAGTTACTGAGCAGGAATGCTTAGCAGTAGTTTGGGCTACCAGCTACTGGGATAAGTATCTCCTTGGTGTGAAGTTTTTAGTGGTAACAAATCACCAATCTTTGGTTTGGCTGCACAAAAAGAAAAAGCTAGAACATAAATGGATAGCCCACTAAATATTCCATTTGGATGAATTCGACTATGATATTCAACACCATAAAAGAGCTAATCATTAAAACGTTGACACTTTCTCCAGACTTACTATCAAGTGACAGTACAACCTTCCAAACCAAACCAACTTAATTATTAGTAATTCTCTTACAACCAAACACAATAATAGACTTGAACAACTACTCTGTCTTAATAAAATTTTTGGGTAAAGGACAATATCCACCAGAATACACTTAACAGCAAAGAGAACATTTGCACAAACAATCAAATTTTTATTTGATCCACCAGAACCAATTATATAAAAGAAATAGAAAAGATCTTAACTGCCTTTAGAAAGTCATAAAATTTGAAGAAAGAGAAATTCTGATCTATAACATGCACACTGATCCATTAGCTGAACACTTTAGAAAAACAAAAACAATTCAGAAAACTTTAGCTCGCTATTATTGGCCTACCTTGGGAAAAAAAATTGCTGAGTACATCAAAACCTGTAATACTTGCCAAAGAAGAAGAAAACCCAATCATAAAAAAGACATCCATTCAATCTTTGTTGGCCAACCCTTTGACAGAATTGGTATAGATGTTGTTGGACCATTAACAGTAACTCCTAATGGCAATAGATACATTATCACAGCTACTGACTATCTTACAAAGTGAGTAAAAGCAAGAGTCATCCCAGATCAAACAGCAGTTTCCATTGCTAATTTCATTTATGAAGATATCAATTGTTGCCATGGCTGCCCCAAAGAACTTTTATCTGATAGAGAAAGAGCTTTTCTCAGTACACTGGTTAAAGAACTTTGTAGAAAAATGGGAATACATCACAAACTTTCTTCCTTTTATCACTTCCAAACAAATGGCCTAGTGGAACGTTTTAATAGAACACTGTGTAAAACCTTAGCCAAAACAAATGAAGAAATAAACTTATAGGACAAAGTACTGCTTTCAGCTTTGTTTGCTTATAGAACTGTGAATCATGACATAACAAATTATGAACCTTTTTACCTGTTCTATGGACAAATAGCAACACTACCAATAGAAACTGATATTGAGACAATACTCTTTGAAGAAATCACAATAGGAAATTACAAAAACTTTTGCAAAAAAGACTTGATACTATTCTTGATTCATTGGTAGAAACACAAATAATTGCCTTTGAAAAAATAAAACAGTTCCAAGAGAAGCTTAAGAAAAAAAAAACCTATAAAACACTTTCCTTAAGCATTGGTGACTTGGTTTTAGAATATCATTCAGACAAAGACAATGTCTATGGTGATAAATTCCCTAGCCGATGGAAAGGACTCTTTATAGTCAACAAAGTTCTGAACAATGGTTTTTATATTCTTCAAGATCAATCTGGAACAATCTTTAATGATCATCCTGTTCATAACACGCGACTCAAGAAATATCACAAACAATCTGATTGGTTATCTGTTATGATAATACCAACCCAAATGATCAGCAAAAATCAGATATAAATAAATGCACCACTCCCAAAACAGAGGTATCTTCAATTGACATAAACAATTATTTTTTGGATCAAAACATTCAAAATGCTTTCTATACTCTTCATGAGTATTGGATTAAAAACTATCCAAATACTACTCTGACCATTGGAAAACAAACTACAATAACTGACAACAGTGGAACACATACTGTTATTAGACCAAAGAAAACAACTACCAGAAGAGAAAAAATTAGTAGCAAAATAGATAAGTATTTGCTGGAAAGTATAACAGCAGCAATACTTGCATCTTCTATCACAATTGGAAAAACAATTAAAAAAATCTTGCCCATAGACAAAAACTTGTCATATGAAAGACAACTAGAACTCTATGATTGCCTTAGTAAAATCATAGAAGACATGAAGCTCATAAAAAAAACAACTTCTGAGATACAAGTGGAAATTTTGGACATTGTACGATTAGATGTCCCAAGAGTTTTAACCATTGCAAGAAGAGCCAAAACTCTTATACAAAGATTTGGTCTCTTAAACACAAAGCTTATTTTGCCTCAAGTTTTATATACTTTATCTACAAAAGACTTCAACAAACTAGTTAGTTTTGAGTTAGATAAAACCCTTCAAATAGAGTATCTCTTAAATAGTTTGATTTCGCTGGAGCTCAATCTTTTTGAAGAAGATAATATTATGGTTTAGACCTATACTTTTTATTAATTATTACATGTATTAGCCACTGATGTCATATGATTAGCCACACTATTTTTAGAAAATAATTATTAACCACTTTTGATAGCTATATAAGTGATGAATCTCTTAGCTATAGAAAAGCATATAATAACAAGCATTTGAATAATCAAGAATAAATAAAATAACAACTTTCATCTCAATCCTTCTCTTATTGCTAATTTTCCTTTCCCTATCTTCAAGTATCTGAACATCTTAAAGATAAAAGATTACTTGTTGGTTTTTTTCTGACATATATAATTGTAGCATTTAAAGATTATTTAAATAAACGTGACTGAAAAGCACAAGTTGATACCTGATATTGAATTCTAAGAGTGCCAACATGAGGCATAGAATTATACCAGTGGTGATTAATTGTTGACAGTATGGACTATCTCTCTATCTTTAGATTCTCCAGTTACCTTTGAAAAGAATAGTGACTGAGATATTTTATGAGACTGATTTTGTACATTAAATCCATACTCATTCAATTTGCTTTTTAAAGTTGAATTCCCCTTTGATTATTTCCATTACTTTACAATCCTGTTCTCTCTTGCTATCCATTAGCTTGTTACTCCAACCCGTAATAATACTATCAATATTATTTGCTTACCAAACAATGAAGCAAGACATTATACAATATTACTCATAAAAATATAGAAAATATATTAGCATAGTTATTAGCCAATCAGAAGTAAACATAGTAAATGTGGAATTTTAGGATTCCTCTTACAGGAATTGCAGGATTCCAGGAATTGTAGAATTCTTACACAAAGAATTGCAGGATTCCAGAATTCTAGGATTCCTCTCAATGGAATCGCAGGATTCCAGAAATTTCAGGATTTCTGTTGTGAAGAATTGAAGAATTGAGGAATCTCAATTATGTATATATAGCAGTAGTAATAGAAGCTAAAAAAACAGACCTCCCAGTTTAGATTTTATCTAGACAATCTTCCAAACACAATAAATAACTATTTGGTATCTCAAACTTAATTCTACTATCAACACTCCATGTTAATAGTAATTAATACTTAAAACACACTGAAACAATAGCTCTTGATCACAGCTATTGATGGAATACTAACTTGCAAAACTGCTTTGGCTTATTTATCATTTTCTTTTATTTCTTTTCTGTATTTTTTATTTTTTTATTTTATTGTTGTGCACTAATTGGTTGAATAAAGTGCTAGATTACTGACATCAAGGATTGCCTGGTAAAAAACCTCTGCGAGAGGGTAAGACATATACAGAAGATACAAAATACTTACCAGAGGATTGCTGGCCATCATGCCAAGAGAAGAATTGACAGAATTGCGATTCTAGAAAGCTATGGATAAAACAACTATTGAATCTCTGTTCATTATACAAAGAACTCAAACCAAAACCTTCAGATACAAAACCTTCAGATTAATAACATCAATGCAAATAACTTTTAGCATCAAGTTATGAGTTTGTTATTTGATTTGAGACCCCAAATAATTACTTGTAACATTTGGTGCTCCCTGTGAAATATAATCCTACAGAGAACCAGCACCAACAACCCCATTCAAAAGTAGCAGATTCAGAAAATATCGGAGCAAACCATCTAGGATTTGCAAAATTCTTATTTTAACATTACTGTCAACATTTGGGATTAACCCATAATCACATATCAGCAGAATCAGCTTTCAATTTCTATGTCAATGAAAGGATTGTCTATCTGTTGGGAACATCTGTGAATATTGAATCAGCAAGAGAAACTTTTTACAACAAATTAATTCAAAACACCAGCCTACTCACAAATCATAATTTCACATCCATCATCACTAAGATCAACAAAGAAATTGAACATTACACACAGCAAAGATACCCAATTACTTACACATGTAAAAGCAAAAAAAAACTACAAACTCCAGCAGTAACATCTCAAAGAATACAACCACTTACTTGGAAGAAAACTAGAGTTGAGTCCCCAAACAACCTATTCTATCACTATACCTCTGGAAGTGCCATCAATATATCATTAACAGACATGTCCACATCAAATGTGACATTAGCATTTGGACATTTTCCATTCCAAAGTAAACAAAAAAAAAGATCTACTAGGACCATATGGCAAGTATTTTGAAGGATTTAAATTTCGATCACCACCACCTCAACCAAATTTTGAAATTGCAAGTCCTTAGGAAATTACTGAATCAGAAAGAGAACAAGAAGTAGAAGAGGAAGAAAAATCTGAGGATCAAGAATTTACTTATCAAAACCCAATCCTAGAAAACCTGGAAATTGAAACCCAGAACTTTTAAACCCAGCCCAATTTAGACAATTCGGAAAACGACACTCCGAATATTCAAACCCCACCAAATCAGAACAATCTAAACCCCAAAGTAATTAATCAACACTTACCTCCAGTTATCATCATCGATCAATCACCCATTGAACCAATTGGCAACTACTAAACCAACAAAATCAACAACTGCCACCAGTACCACCCCAACAACAACAACAACTTCTACTACCACAGCAACAACAAATGGCTTATGCACTTATCACGAAACTCAACAAATTCAATGGTGAAGAAAACGATGCCCAAGTCTGATTAAATAATGTGGTCAAAGCTATTACAGCCAATAATTGAGATGATGCTAGAGTGATATAAGTGATCTCTTATTTTTTCCAGGATACTGCTGATGCATGGTATCAAAGTCTCACTGTTAAACCCCAAAATTTTAATGAATTTAAAACTGAATTCTTGTGGTACTTTAGCAATAATAATAGTATTAACAAATTAGCCAACACCTTTACAACTATCAGACAAGAAGATACTGAAGCAGTCACTACCTACTTAGGATGCTTCTATAGAAATCTATGCCAAATACAAGTCATCCAAGTCAACTATTTTACAGTGCCACAGATTTTAAATCAATTTATTAGAAGATTGCGCAGTAGTATCTTACAATAAGTACATCTAATGCACCCAGTGGACCTTCCAACTGCAATCACCTACACCAGAGATTTTGAAGCAGCTGAACTAGAAGCTAATCATGCTCAAGCTGTGAATCTAGCAATGAATAGATTATCTGAATTGGATTCCAAATTAAAGCAATTCAGTAATTCAATTAATCAGAAATTAGAGGGATACTTAGTTGACAATCGCACAATTTATCAAACCCCTCAACAGCATAACAATCAGGGAAATGTAAATTATTTCCAAAATTAGTCATGTCCATCATCATCATCCAATCAGTTGTGGCAGCCAGAGATACACATCTGCCACAACTGTGGTAAACAAGAGCACATCAGAGCCAACTGCCATACTTATAGCAATCCACGATCGGAAAATCAATATAGAAACCCTAATCACTGGTTCTAGACTCTGAACCATCACTTGAATCAAGACCAATACCAACCCACTTACCTGTCTATGATGCACCAACCAATTTATCAACTGCCAGTTTATCAAATTCCAGTTTATCAACCACAGCCACAAGCAATTTATCAGGTGCAACCACAAGTAATATATCAACCACAGCCATCAGCAATCTATCAAACACTCATCATTCAAACACCACCAGCAAACCCAGCTCAAATGACATTAGGGAACCCAAGATCGAGAATCATTCAAAACTGAAGATCAGTGATAGTTGTACATCAACCGATTCCCAGTTCTTCCCACCAACAATCAGGATCTTGTCAACAGAATTCGGACACCAGTCCCACCCAAAACCCGAATTCCCAACACTATTTAAGCCTCCTGGTGACTCCAGAAGATGCCACATCCAGCAATCCAGAAATCGAACAACAACAACCATCTACCAATAATATTTTACCTACTACAATCACCGAAAATGAATCTTTGGATGCCATCTTTCCATTTGAACTCGAAGAACTATCAAATGTGCCATTATTCAATGAAGCTGTACTTGAAAAGAAACCGATTACTGCCATGTATACTGATGCCAAAGTCGATGGCCACTCCATCAAATTAATCCTGGACAGTGGTTTAGCAGGCAGCATCATCATATGACAACTCATAAATCAATTAGGTTGCTGAGTTGATCACACTGTCAGCACCAAGATTATCACTGCTGATAGAACCACCAAAACTCCAATTGGCAAAATCAATAACTTCCCAATTGAAGTCAATGGCATTGTAGTACTCATTAAAGTTTTGGTAATAGAAGCCACCCAATACCAAGCTTTAGTTGGTAATAACTGGCTATTCAAAACCAACATTGTGCTCGATTGGACGACTCAAAAACTAGTACTCAGCCAGAATAGTCAATACATGCAAGTACCAGCAACGTGTGGTCACTTCAAAGCTACCAACACCACAGCACCACTAATTGACTTCAAAGAAAAAAAACCAAAACCTACTTGGGAAGTGTATTAAGTCTTGTGGGCCAATGAAAAACACAATGAACTGCCGCCAATACTCTCATGGGATGACAATGGCAAAAGAAAACAGAAGGAAACAGAACTTATCTGAAATGCTGACCCAGTCTGAAACTGAAAAGAGGGATAAATATCAGAAGGGGAATAATTGACACGGAATATATAGAAAATATTATTGCCATGCTATAAAATAACTCAAAAAAGGCCTATATTATAGAGCCAAACAAAAAGATAGCACAAGCAATCTTCCTGTCTCTGGTTAAAGTAGCTCAATTAGTGTCAGTGGAAAACAGAAAAGAATTAAGGATAACAGTAAGAGGGATACAGAGATTCAGATCCACAGGTAGAATAGCTATACCAGTTAATATAACAAAGGAAAAAATTGTTGGCCAAGGAGAAATTGTCTCAACTGGTCAAGCAATTTTCATTCCACCATATGACCAATACATGTTGGCAATAAAGAGGAGAGTGAAGGATCAAGCACAGATTTTTGAAGCAGAAGCAATCTGTTGTGAATCAGGAGAGATTGGATTTATCAATCTTCACATACCAGCCAAGAGCCACAACCATATTAAAATTCCCATCTACAATACAACAGGAGATGTCATCACAATACCAGAAAGAATCATCATTGGATACTTGAGCATGGAATTAGAAGATCAACCACCAAGCATCATTCTAGATTTTTCACAGTTTTGTGGATATGTGGATATTACATCACAAACAATATACAGACAAAATGAATGTTATTTGCTCCAACCAGAACAATTGGAACAAATGAACATGGGAAACTTAGACCCACTTCAATATATGCAGCTTAAGATATTGCTTAATAATTTCAATGACATCTTTGCCAGTGAAAACAAATTTGGCAGAACTGACATTATCCAACACCAGATAAAAACTGGAGATACGATGCCAATTAAACAAAGAGCATACAGAGTACTACCAGCCAGCCATAAGATCATCCATCAAAAAATCAATCGAATGCTTGACAATGGGCTAATTCAGCCATCAATAAGTCCATAATTGTCACTGGTAGTACTCATCTGTAAAAAAAATAGAAAGATCCGCTTTTGTGTAGATTACAGAAAACTCAATGGTGTAACTTGTGAAGACAGTTATCCAACTTCACAAATACAAAAATTATTCAATGCTTTTGGTAGAAACAAATGGTTTTCAATATTGGGCTTGGATAGCAGTTATTGGCAAGTAGCCATAGATCCAGCCGACAAAGAGAAAACAGCATTTACCACAAGGGAAGAGAATTTTGAATTTGAAGTAATATCATTTGGCTTAACTAACACCCCAGCAACCTTCTAATGGCTAATGGAAATTGTGTACACTGGCTTATTGTAGAAATCAGTAGTTGTATACTTGGATAACACCAATGTATTCTCAAGAACATTTGATGATCATTTTTATCATCTTCAACAAGTATTCAAAAGACTGCAACGAGCAGAATTAAAGCTAAATGCTACCAAGTGCTTTTTTGGCAAAACAGAACTGAAGTTTCTGGGACATATAGTTAGAAAAGATGGCATCAAGACAGATTCAAACAAGATAGAGATAGTAAAGAACTTTTCAGTGCCAACCAATGTGACCGAACTAAAATCATTCTTGGGATTTGCAAGCTATTATCATCGCTTCATCAAAGACTTTTCTAAAATTGCTCAGCCACTCAATCATCTCCAAACCAAGAATGCAAAATATTAATGAACTGAAACTCAACAAGAAGCTTTTGATACTTTAAGAAGAAAGCTCATTCAAGCTCCAATATTAATATATTCAGATTATAGTAAACCATTCATCATTACCACCAATGCATCAGGTCAAGCATTGGGAGCAATACTATCTCAGAGAGAACCAGATGGAAGAAAACATCCAATAGCATATGCCAGCCGAGATTTAACCCCAGCCGAAAAAAACTATGGAACACCAGAATTAGAACATTTAGCAATCTATTGGACAGTCATGAAATGGAAAAAATACTTGAGCCAGAAGTTTGAGGTATATACAGATCACAAAGGATTGACATCACTCCAGAAACAAGAATTTGAAGATAACAGACAATCAAGATGAAAAATGGCACTCTTACTATATACTTATACTATACACTATAAAAAAAAAAAGACAATAGAAATGCTAATGGTTTGTTATGGATGAAACAAATCTAGAACATTTCAACCCAAAAAAATAAATAAATATAACAAAACCAAACCAATCCAACGAAAATATAACAAAAGATGAATTCACAAAAATATCAACAACTCAAACATTATATAGATACTCAACAGTTCAAAGAAAAATTATCTCAATCAGAATGAAATAGTATCAAACAGCAATCAAAATACTTTATCACTTACCAAAACATACTTTATCGAAAGAATAAAAAAGATCCAAATCAATCAATCAGAGTAATTACAGAGCCAGAGAAAAAGACAGTACTATTCAACATGCACTCAGATCCAACAACAGAACATTTTCATAAAGAAGTAACTATGGAAAGAACCAGAAAAAGATACTATTGGCCATCCATGTATCCAGACATTATCTAATATGTTTAAAATTGTGATGCTTGTCAAAGAAAAGAAGGAATCAGACCCAGTAAATCACTGAGACCAATCAAAGTGAGACAACTATTCAATTGTATTGGAATTGACTTAGTTGGATCATTGACTATTACCAACAGAGAGAACAGATACATTGCAATAGCCATGGACTATCTCACTAAATGGCCAGAAGCAAAAGCAATTCAAAGAGCAGATGCAGAATCTGTTGCCAAATTCATCCATCAAGATCTGATTTGTCGACATGGATGTCCAAAAAAATTATTATCAGACCAGGAAACTCACTTTGTGAACAGAACACTAGCAGAATTGAGCCAAAGATTTGGAATTAAGAGACCACTATTATCACCATATCATCCACAAACAAATGGTTTAGTTGAAAAATTTAATAGAACATTGTGTGAAGCAATCACCAAACTTAGCCAAGAAAACCAGGACAAATAAGATTTGTTTATACCATCAGTATTATTTGCTTATCGAACAATGAAGCAGGATACTATACAAGCAACACCATTTAAATTAGTATATGGTAAAACAGCAATCTTACCAGTAGAAATAAAAGTAAACACATATCCAACAGAACCAATAACAGAAGAAAATTTCCAAAACACACTGTTAAGAAGAACATATGACTTAATAGAAACACTAGAAAACAAATGACGAAAAGCAGCTAATAATATTCAAAAGTCACAAGAGAAACAAAAAGAATGACATGATAACCAACTGTTAGACAAACCAGTTGAGTTTAAGATTAGAGACAAAGTACTTCTATATTGTACCAGAATGAAAAAACAATGGAGTAGAAAATTTGACCCTAAATGGGACAGACCATTTCACATAAAAGAAATTCTAGAGAATGGAGCTTATAAATTAAGATTAAACAACAAAATCTTAACCAAAACAGCACATGGTGATTAACTGAAACCATATCATAATATAACATCATTCTTTACCAGTAATATTCTACAATTGGGAGTACAGGAAATACTAGTCCAACCAGATGAGATTCTATGAGATTTGGAACCAATCATCATCATCAACAACAACACATAAATCAATCAATAAAAGAGTATATAAAAACATGGTCAATACAACAAAAGATACCAGAAAAATGGAAATCACAGACAATATTTACTCTTTAGCACAACAACTATTACAATTGATTCAACACCAAGAAATGGAAATTACCATTAACCAACAAACAATCAGATACAAAAATATGGCAAAAACACTGCAACACAAAATACAAAGGAAATCCGAAAATATGGTCGACAAGATAATTACCAAAGTAAAATTAGCCATAAAAGAACAACAAATAGTCAGATCAGATCAAGAGTTGACTAAAAAAACTTGGAATTGGTGGATACAACAATTTCCAAGAAACTATTGTTATTTTTACTTGGGACAACACGTGAATATTCAGAATCTATATACAGATAAAACAAAGCGATTATTTGACACAAGAATACTACAACAATTAGAACATTTTGTGAGAAAAAACAACTTATCCACACAAATCCGAGCCATATACCGAATACACACAGCATTTCAAGATCAACCAGAAATCTTACTGGATAAAGCAATAAATACAGTTACCAGTAATCAATTAGGAAAAATCACCAATGCCCAATTCAAAAAATTACAGATACAAATAACACAAATAATTCTGAAAAAAGAAGTCTAAGAAATAATTCAAGAAAGAGAATTAAAAGAGCTAGATTTCAATAAAGCTCAATATTAAAAGGAGAGAATAATATTACTTATAGAAATATAAGAAATATATTAGCATAGTTATTAGCCAATCAGAAGTAGACGTAGTAAATATGGAATTCCAGAATTTTTCTCACAGGAATTGCAGAATTCCAGAAATTGTAGGATTCTTACATGAGAAATTGCAGGATTCCAGAATTCCAGAATTTTTCTCAATGGAATTGCAAGATTCCAGGAATTCCAGGATTTCTGTTGTAAAGAATTGAGGAATTGAGGAATCTTAATTATGTATATATAGCAGTAGTAGTAGAAGCTAAAAAGACAGATCTCTCAGTTTAGATTTTATCTAGACAACCTTCCAAACACAATAAATAACTATTTGGTATCTCAAACCTAATTCCACTATCAACACTCCATGTTGATAGTAATTGATACTTAAAACACACTGGAACAATAGCTCTTGATCATGGCTATTGATGGGATACTAATTTGCAAAACCATCTTGGTTTATTCATCATTTTCTTTTATTTCTTTTCTTTATTTTTTATTTTTTTATTTTATTGTTGTGCACTAATTGGTTGAATAAAGTGCTAGATTACTGACGTCAAGAATTGCCTGGTAAAAGACCCCTGCGAGAGGGTAAGACATGTACAGAAGATACGAAATACTTACCAGAGAATTGCCAGCCATCACGCCAAGAAAAAAATTGACAGAATTGCAATTCTGGGAAGCTACAGATAAAACAACTATTGAATCTCTGTCCATTATACAAAGAACTTAAACCAAAACCTTCAAATACAAAACCTTCAGATACAAAACCTTCAGATTAATAATATCAATGCGAATAACTTTTAGCATCAAGTTACGGGTTTATTATTTGATTTGAGACCCTAAATAATCACTTGTAATAACAAGCAACACCATTTTAATTAGTATATAGTAGAACAGCAAAATTACTAGTTAAGATAGAAGTTAAAACATATCCAACAAAACCAATAACAGAAGAGAATTTTCAAAGAACATTATTAAGAAGAATATATGACTTAATAGAGACACTGGAAAACAAATAGCGAAAAACAGCTGATAACATCCAAAAATCACAAGAGAAACAAAAAGAAAAACATGATAACCAACTACTAGATAAACCAGTCGAATTCAGAATTGAAAACAAAGTACTTCTACATTGTACCAAAGCAGAAAAACAATGGAATAAAAAATTTGACCCCAAATGAGATGGACCATTTCACATAGAAAAAATTCTAGGAAATAGAGCTTATAAATTAAAATAGAACAACAAAATTTTAGCTAAAGCAGCACATAGTAATTGATTGAAACCATATTACTATATAGTATTACCATCCACCAGTAATATTTCACAATTAGGAATATAGAGAATATTAATCTAACCAGATGAAATTCTACAAGATCTAAAACCAATCATAATAATTGAACTAAACATGTCAAATTGAATAACCAAAAGAGTATATAAAGACACAGTATACACAACAAAAACAACAAGAAAAAATAGAAATACCAGATCATATTTACATTTTAGCTTAACAATTGTTCCAAGTATTAAGTCAACAGCAAGTAAACATGGAAATTATCATCAACAACCAAACAATCTGTTATCAAAACACTAAACAAAAAGGGAAAAACACACCATACCAGTGACTACAGAAACAGTCAATAAACTAGTCAGATAAAATAGTAGAAAAAGTAAAGAACACTTTTGGAAAAATAACTGTTATAGTTCTAACAAGAAAACTGTTAAAAGAAAATTGGAATCAATGGATAGACCAATTTCCAATACCATACTGCTACTATTAATTGGGACAAAAAGTAGATATTCAAAAGTTATATCTTAACAAATTCAATAGAATCTTCAATCAAGAGATAATCTGGAACATTGAAGACATTATTAGAAAAAAAACAAATTTGACACTACATATCAGAACCATTTATTGACTACATACTATATTCCAAAACTACCCAGAAGTATTGTTACACTCTGACATAGAAACAATAATCATCAACCAATGGGGAAGAATAAACAACTCACAAATTGAAGAAATAAAGAATAGGATAGAACAAATGCTACTTAAAAAAGAAGTATTTGACATAATCCAAAATAAAAATTTTGATGGAGCTCAATACTAAAGAAAAACAGATATAGAAAATAGTAGACCAATAGGAAAGTAATAGTTAGCATGTAAGCATATTACTCAGCAATATAGAGCAATATCAGAAATTACAGCATATTGCTTAGCAATATGGAGCAATATTAGTAATTATGGCACATTGCTCAGCAATGTGGAATGATGTTAGAAAATTAGGGCACATTGCTTAACAATGTGAGCATTGCTCAAAAAATCATAGCACATCACTCAGAAATGTGAGCAATTTCATAGAACATCAATTATGTTGTTACCGGAGGTTTTTGGTCTCTTTTCTTAAATGTTGTCGATGCTTGTTTGCTGTGAATTCACATTTTCTGGATGTGGTTGAACCTCCAATAACTGAATTTATCTTCAAATTATCTCTTATAATTTGAACTACTGGGCTTATAAGTGGAATGGCCAATTCCATGCCAGTTACTTTATGTAGTTACGTTGTAGTAAATGTCAACTCTTTCTCAGGAATTGCTCATCTAGAAGCTCACTAAAATGTATAGTTACTTTGCTGTGAAAGTCAACTCTTCTACAGAAATTTTGTCTGTAGGCTACCCTAATAATTGTAAAAAAAAAAGAAAAGAAAAATAAAAGAAATGTAAAAAAAATAGAATTCTGTCAAGGGAAACGTTTTCTATTCAGACCTGGAGTCACTAACAGTTTACTAAAATTGGTAGCTAATCAATTTCAAACTGTTTCGTAGGAATTAGTTAATTTCAAAAGTAAAATAATTCAGAATTTGATTTTTCGAATTATTTGATATTTATTTTGTTTTTGTGTGTAAAGGATGATTCTAATTGTTAAATCTAAAATAAAATACATTTTCTCAAAGAGAGAAGCTCTTCTTTTATACAACTTGTCATAACACTATTCTATGAACTTGAACTTTGTTATTTTCTACAATTTCGCTGAACTAAAGATACATTTCGGCAAACTACAAGTTATTTTTGCGAACTATTAGATATTTCAGTGAACTATCAATTATTTCGGCAAATTTCTATAAATTTCGGCGAACTTTTGAATGTTACATAGTTCGGAGTATTGCATGATTGATCATCGCAATTAGGTTACATTTGTGTTGTGTACAATTTGGGTTATTAATTAAATGATAATTTTGGACATTTTTGCTAATGTAATAAGTGATAATTTGAAACAATAATATATGCTAATTAATAATAAAAATTATAAGATAATTTTATGCTAAATAATATCTCTAATTTTGTCTGGTAACATAACCTTCTCCTCAAGACTGAGCTCTGTCAAAGTCCAAGTACTGTTTGTCATTTCCAGATAATAATCCAAAATTATTGAAGAAATTTGGTTTGAAAATTGTTGAAATTTCAGTTCTGTGAGCTTTCTAATGTATTGAATCTTCAAAAATTAAAAAATTGGGTTTTGTAGTACATTTTCACAGGTGTAGAATAGGTCATAAAGTCTAAGAGCAGCTCTGAGCTTGTAGCGACTGTTTGTTGGTCTAGCTATTGTCTTGAATTCATTGTAGAGTTGTTTCTGAATAGCTTCTTTTGTGAAGTTTGCTGTTGTAAGTTCCAGTTTCTGTTCATAGAGTGTTTTTCCAATGTAGAAATATCTATAGATTGGAGGATATTCAGTGTTTTCCTCATTGAGACACAGTTGAAGTCTTTGTTGAATTGTAGCATTTAGTGGAATACTAATCGGAGTGAGCATTAAGTTTTCTCTTAAAGCAAGCTTTAAAAGTTCTGGCAGGTGAATTCCAGAATAACTTTTTGTGTTCTTTTTATATAGATAATATTTTCGTGAATTTGGGGCTAAATTTGTAACTACTTCTGTTTGGGTATAATTAATGTGGTTTCCAGTAACAGTAATGAATAATTTGGGTATTGTTTTTAAAGCTAATATTAGTTTTTGGGATAATTGTTAAATGTTTTGAGGAATAGTCATTATAAGCAATTTGAAATAAAAGAAAATTATTTTTGGTGCATGGGTTTTTATGTTATTTTTGTTTTGTTTTTGTAAAATTGTTTCTAAATTATAAGAAGATAACTATAATAATAAATTTAAATTAAGTGTTCAAGTTGTAAGGCTGTTCAATGACAACTATTGGTTCTAAATTTTGGGGAATGTCTTCGGGATTGATTAAAGGGGAATGTGTACCAATTTGTGGAATTAATGGTTCAGGATTGTTTCTGGAATTATAGTGTTTCAAACGATCTCCATGTGCAATTTTTGCTAGAATTTTGTCATTAAGTCTTAGCTTGTATGATCTGTTGCCTAAAACTTTATGGATAAATAATGGTCTATCCCATTTATTTTCAAATTTTCTACTCTATTGTTTTTCGGCTTTAGTTCTGTATAAAAGAACTTTGTTTCCATTTTTAAATTCATTGGTGACTGGAGGCAATTTGTCATCATGCTGTTCTTTTTATTGAGCTTGGAAGTGTTCAATATGGGTGGCTGCTATTCGTCGTTTTCTTTCTAATGTGCTAAGCAGAGTGTAGGCTCTTCGTTGAAGCGTTTCTTGGAAATTGTTTTCATCGATTGGTTGTACTGGGTATGTTTCCACTGTGAAACTAATTGGTAACGTTGCCATCTTTCCATAAGTTAAATCAAATGGTGTGTGTTTTGTGGTATCTTGTTTTAGTGTCCTATATGCTAGTAACACTGATGGAATAAAGAGATTCCATTTTTGCTCAAAATTGGTTGAAACTTTGGCTAATGATTCACACAATGTTCTGTTGAACCATTTTACCAGTCCATTTGTTTGTGGATGGTAGGGTGAAGATAATGGTCTCTTGACATTAAATTGTCCACAAATTTCCTGGATTAAATTGTTCATGAGATGTGTTCCTTGATCAGATAAAAGTTCTATTGGGCATCCATGTTTACAAATGATGTCTTCGTAGATGAAGTTTGCTACTGATTTTGCATCTGCCCGTTGAATGGCTCTGGCTTCAGGCCATTTGGTGAGATAGTCTATGGCTACTGCAATGTAGCAGTTTCTTTGGTTTGTGATAGGTAGTGGTCTAACTAAATCGATACCAACTCTGTCAAAAGGCTGTCCAACTTTGATTGGGTTTAAAGGTTCTGTAGGGCGAGTTCCTCCTCTTTTTTGACAACTATCACAAGATTCGACATATTTGTGAATGTCTTTTCTCATTCGAGGCCAAAAGTAGTATTCTAGTGTTCTTTGGGTGGTGCTGTCTTTTCCGAAGTGGGCTGATGAAAGATTTGAGTGCATGTTATATAATATAGTCTCTTTTTCCTGTTTTTGTATTAATCTGAGTGGTTTGTCTGGGTTTTTGAAATTTCAGTGATAAATAATGTTGTTGTGTAGAAAATATTGTTTGGCTTGTTGTTGTAGTTGATGTTTTTCATCTGGAGACCAATCTGTTGGAATTGTTAATGTTTCCAAATATTGTTTGAGATCATTGTAGTTTTCTGAATTCATTGTTTGTTGGCTCTTTTGGTTGGTTAAGTTGAGTGTTGGTTTTTGTGTTTTTCTAATCTTGTCTCATTCTGGAGAAACAGTTAACATTAGTGTGGAGTTTTCCTGGTTTGTGATATACTATGTATTGATAGTTTGCTAGAAATCCTGTCCATCAGGTTTGTTTTGCATTTAGCTGAGTATTTTTGTTCTGAAGCCATTTGAGTCCAATATTATCAGTAATAATATCAAATTTTTTAGACCTGAGATAAAGGTTGAAGTGGTGTAGCGCCCAAATTACAGTTGCTGTTTCTAGTTCTGTGGCAGAGTAGTTTTTCTCAGCTGGTTTTAATGTTCTGCTAGCATAAGCAATTACTCGCTCATTTCCGTTGTCATCTAATTGTAATAAGATAGCACCAAAGACAGTATATGAAGCATCTGTAGCTAGTCGAAATCAGTTGCTGAAATCCGGGTAGGCAAGAATTAGAGCTGTTGTCAGTTTTTTCTTAAGAATTTCAAAAGCTTTTTGGTGTTCGGTAGTCCATTTGTATTCAATGTTTTTGGTGGTAAGCTGGTTGAGAGGTTTTGCAATTTCCGAAAATCCTTTGATAAACTTCTGATAATAGGATGCTAATCCTATGAATCCTCTTAGTTCTGTAGTGTTTCAAGGAGTTTTGAAGTTTTTGACAATGCTGATTTTTCCAGGATTTGGTTTAATTTTATCTTTACTAACAATATGACCAAGGAAGGCCAGGCTTGTTTTTCCAAAGTAGCATTTTTCGATATTGAGTTTTAGTCCTGCTTTTCGTAATCATTGAAAAACTTCTCGCAGGTGTTTTAAGTGTAATTCGAACGATGGAGAATAAACATCAGTATCGTCAAGATAAACGACTACTGATTTTTAAAGAAGTCCTTGGTACACAATATCCATTAATCTCTAAAACATTGCTGATGCATTGTATAATTCGAAAGGCATTACATTGAACTCATAATTTCTGTCTTGGGTGGTGAATGCTGTTTTGGGGCAATCTTTGGGATCCATAGCAACTTGCCAGTAACCGCTTTCTAAATCTAGTGTTGAAAGGTATTTGGATTTTCCAAGGGCATTCAGCATGTCATCAATTCAGAGAAGAGGGTAGGTGTCTCCAATTGTAACACTGTTGAGTTGTCAATAATCAACACAAAATTAGATCTTCCCATTTTTCTTTTTAACTAGCACTACAGGTGAAGCCCAAGGACTCATGAAGGGTTGGATGAGCCCATTGTTAAGCATTCATTATACTTCTTCTCGGATGAATTGGTGGCTTTCTGGAGCAACTCAATATGCTTGTTGTCTTCTTGGTTTGGCATCTCCTGTATAAATTTAGTGTTGGACCAAATTGGTTCTTTCTAAGTTATTGTTGTTTTCAGCGAAGATATCAGCAAATTCTGCAATTAGCTCTTTGAGCTGAGTCTGTTGTTGTGGTTCAAGTTGTCTCATGTTGATTCGAGATAGTTTTTCCATGACAATATGGTAGTTTTTGGAGCTGGGGTTTGGGTTGATTTTTGGTATTGAATGTTCAATAATTTCAGAGAAATCGGGGACTGTTTGGGGTAATTCTTGTTGAAATATATTACTGTGAATAACTCCAATTTCTAAATTATTTAATAAAATTATTGGAGTTGTAAAAAGTAACTTGGACTTTCTTTGTTCCTTCTGGAATATAAATGTTTGGGATTGAAATATTATGTTCCAAGCAGACTTGTTCATTGGACTCAAAAATTTGTTGTGTGGTTGTTGGCTTTGGGCAGATGTAGATTTCTGGATGTTTTCCAAAGAGTAAGATGGTAATCGGTTGTGGAAGTCTGAGAATCTGGTGGGATTCATTCTGTGTGTTAAGAGCTATATTAACTGGAACTGTGAATTGTCCAGTTGAACCAAAATCTTGGGTTCCTCTATCGCTTTTTCCTAATTGTTCTTTTTGATTGACTAGTTGCAAACCCAAAATGTTGATTAAGAGTAGGTAAATAGCTTGGGCAATTTTTTCAGCATGTTCGATCTTGAATGGTTTGTCAGTTTCATTTTAAAGCATCACTGTAATGTCTCCAGTATATTCAGCATTGATTATTCTTCTTCTGACATTGATTTCTTTGCTTGCCAGAGAGGACCGGAAGGTAATTTGAACCATTGCTCCTGGCAGGATTTCGAGTGCAATTTTGAGGTTGATTTTTGTGAGAGATTTGGGTTTGAGAACAAGAGTATCCTTGCCTGGATATCTTAGGTCATATCCAGCATCAATTTTGTGTGCTTTTTCAGGTTTTATTCCTTGTTTGTTGTTGTTGAAGTATTTAAGTTGTAAAGCAGGCTGATTTTTGATCAGGTAGATGGGTGTTGTTTCAATTTCTTTCATTTCTTTAGGTTCTCCAAATTCAATTTCATTCTCATCATTTTCACTGGGCAAGGGGATACTAAGAGCATAGCATTCAGGACACCATTGTTCATCACAAGACATAATATATTCTTCACATAGCCTAATGTTCATTTGCTCTAATCATTGAATTTGAGCTTCTTGGGTTGGGTAGGTGTGACTTGCGATTTGGTGGTAAACTTTTACTTTATCTTCGTAATCAAATCTAGCTAATTCCATGGTGTATTCAATGTATTTTGCTTCCTTTATTTGACGGACATTTTTTTTAGTAGCTTCATTAATTAATGCCATTGCTAAGTCGAAAATCATTTCGGCATCATGAGGGTAGTGATAAAGTTTGTTGAAAGCACTGTTGTATGCTGCATTAAAGGGTGTTCCTCTTTTTATTTTTTCTGAAATTGATAAAGCATATTGGCAGGTCTGATTGCAGACTCCTCCTTTTATGATTACATCAATCCAATTGCATTCTTCTGGTAGCATATCTCCACAAGTCAAACAAGGGGTGTTGTCCCATTTTCTGCTCTTTTTTATTAGATGGCCCTATCATTCTCTGTGGCAAGCCTTACAGTAATAACAAGTATGATTTTCATATTTTTCTTCAGGTGAAATACAGGCTCCCATTGACGATAGTTTCTTGTGGCAGTCCTTACATTTAAGGGGAATATAGGGGCATTGTTTTTTTGGTTCAGGTTTTGAGTAAGGGATATTCTATCCAGAGGTTTCAGGTTCAAAGTGTGGAGTAAAATGTTCTTGTTTTGTTTCATCAGCCCAGTTGGACGTTGATCCAAGAGTCATGAATGTTTCAATGAGGGGTTTTTCCTCTTCTAGTTCGAATTCAAAAGCTGGGGCTTTTTCAGAGCATTTATTGAATGTATCACAAGTGGCAGGTACCCGGGCATGTTGTCTTTGGTAGGAGATTATTAACTCTTGTGTTTCCCAATTCAGATTAGCATTGGCTTTCTGAAGCCAATCATTTCCGATAAGAGCTTGGTACTAAAGTGCATCCATTACAAGAACTTTGACTGGAATGGTGATTCCATTAAGAGTGAATGGAAAATTGTCAATTTCTCCTACTGGGGTCTTTTTCATACCATCGGCAGTGACGATTACTGTTTGAACTGGTCAGTCAACATTTCTCTTCAACTGTTGCATTAACTGGTAGGTAATAATGCTTCTGGCAGATCCACTGTCTAGGATTAAGCAAATTGTCTTTCCTTCAACTTCTGTTTCAGTGTACATAGCCGTGATTGCTTTTTGTTCATTGGCAGCTGCATTGCTAAGCAGGAATGGTGACTCATTTGCTTCAAACTCAAAAGGAAATATATCTGAAAAGTTAGCGTTTTCAGCAATTCTGGCTGGTGGGATTGTGGTAAGAGTATAGGAAGGGTTTTGTTGTTGTGCTGCAGCTCTACCTTCCAATGGTGCAGTATGATGAAAATCTTGTTCTTCTGGTATTGTTAAATAACTGGGTTGAGTGTGGTAGTGGTTGGGTCTTGGTTGAATGGAATTTTGAAGAACCAATTGGTTATTCGAACTAATTCTATTGTTGTTTACTTGGTATCGGTTTTGTGGTGTGAATTGATTCTGTGTAAGCAGTCTTCGAGCAGGTACTTGATAATGTTGTATGAGCAGTTGTTGGTATTGCTGTTGGATTGGCTGTAGGGCAGGCTAATAATAGTTATTTTGGTATTGGGGTCTTGGTAGATAGTAAGCTGGTAGTGGTGGTTGATAATAAGATTGTTGTGAT
Organism: Geosiphon pyriformis; assembly: GCA_016748015.1. Taxonomy (NCBI): domain Eukaryota; kingdom Fungi; phylum Glomeromycota; class Glomeromycetes; order Archaeosporales; family Geosiphonaceae; genus Geosiphon; species Geosiphon pyriformis. The sequence continues at coordinate 23,649 of JAAOMT010000031.1, read as the reverse complement.
GGAGGGTAACGTTGATTACTTCTATTTTGTTGGTCTCATTGTAGCTTTCTGCAATCTCTTTTCCAGTGGCCAGAGATTCTACAGTAATGGCAATTTTGAGGCTGGTTATTGGAAAGTGGTTCAAAGTTATTTTGATTTCGTCTTTGGGGTGGTTGATATCTTTGGGGTTGTTGTTGTTAATTGGTGAAATAGTTTTCAACCTTCTTTGTCAGTTAGTCAATTTTTTCCTCAGCTGCTGAGCTGGTTTCTCCAATTGCCAAATTTACAAGTTTTGTGCGATTGGCCTCTTCTATGGCCATTTCATATCTTTTCGCATGCTGTATGGCAGAGTTTAAATCTTCTGGCACATGTGGGCAAACCTTTTTAATTAGTTTATCTTTTAGACCAGCGATAAATTGATCCAAGATTTGAGCATCAAAATAATAATCATTTGTTTTGAGTTGGCAAATTCGTCTGAGAAGTTTGTTGAATTTTTCAATATAAGTCATAACAGATTCAGAGGGTTCTTGTTTGATATTTTGAAAACGATTATGAAGGGTAATAGAGGTATTATTGTCAGTGAACTGTTCAAGGAAGGCTGCTTTGAAAGTGTTCCAATCATTGAATGAGGCAGCCAAGTTTTCAAACCATTCTCCTGCTGTTCTTTTAAGAAAGTAGAGAATTGTTCTTAACATTCTGGCAGCATTCCATCCATTTGCATCTCCAGCTTTAATAACTTGGTCAAGCCATTCTTAGAGACTGGTCTCAATATCTTCTCTATTGAATTCAGGGATTTTTGCGATATATGTTGTCATTTTGTCTTTTTTGTTTTCACTGTCTATTGATTTTTCTTCAGTTATTTCAGAGTTGTTTTTTTCGTTTACTGCTGTCTCAGAGTGTTCACTTTGATTTTCAGCTAGAAAATCAAGGAGATTGGAACTAGTTTGAAAGAGTTCTTGTTGTCTGGTGAGAATTCTGAGTGATGTAAAATCTTCTGGTCTTGCAAATCAATTCAAGGGTGAATTAGGTGTTTGTGCTTGTACAAGTAAGACTAGAAAAGGTGTGATAGTAAGTGGAAGTTTTGAACTGGTTCCTTGTTCAGGTGTTTGTAAATGTTTGGCAATTGTTTTCGGTAGTGTTGGAGTATTTGGGATGGTTCTTGAATATCGCTTTAATTTGTTTTTGCCTTTGTTGCTTGTTTCTGTTTCCAATTCAAAATCAATAGTGTATTGAGACTGTACTGGATATGTTTCTTCACAGTATTTGATAATGTTAAAATTAAGTTCATGAAAGCAAGTGGCAAGTGTTTCACTATTAAGGTCTTCAGTTCCCAACTGTAAATAGTGTGCTAAATTATTGTAAAGATTGCTTCTAACTTCTGAGATATTGTAATTTCCAAAAAGATAATTGTTGATGCAGTTTTCAATGTATTGGTATACTGATTTTTTGACAACTTCAATTCCATCTGGAATGTTGAATCTTTGCTTGCAGTGGGTGTAAATTGATTGGTAATACTCTAGAGTTGTTGTGTCTGGTGTGATCGCCACTTTGAAGTTGTTTTTGCTGTGTTGTTTCCATGAGAGAGCACCAAATGTTACTGGAGATTTTTGGTCTCTTTTTTTAAATTTTGTCGATGCTTGTTTGCTGTGAATTCACGTTTTCTGGATGTGGTTGAACCTCCAATAACTGAATTTATCTTCAAATTATCTCCTATAATTTGAACTGCTGGGCTTATAAGTGGAATGGCCAATTCCATGCCAGTTACTTTATGTAGTTATGTTGTAGTAAACATCAACTCTTTCCCAGGAATTGCTTGTCTGGAAGCTCACTAAAATATATAGTTACTTTGCTGTGAAAGTCAACTCTTCTATAGAAATCTTGTCTGTAGGCTACCCTAATGATTGTAAAAAGAAAAGAAAAGAAAAATAAAAGAAATGTAAAAGAAATAGAATTCTGTCAAGGGAAACGTTTTCTATCCAGGCCTGGAGTCACTAACAGTTTACTGAAATTGGTAGCTAATCAATTTCAAACTGTTTCATAGGAATTAGTTAATTTCAAAAATGAAATAATTCAGGATTTGATTTTTCGAATTATTTAATATTTATTTCGTTTTTGTGTGTAAAGGATGATTCTAATTGTTAAATCTAAAGTAAAATACATTTTCTCGAAGAGAGAAGCTCTTCTTTTATACAACTTGTTGTAACACTATTCTATAAACTTGAACTTTGTTATTTTCTACAATTTTGCTGAACTAAAGATACATTTTGGTGAACTACAAGTTATTTCTGCAAACTATTAGATATTTCAGTGAACTATCAATTATTTCGGCGAATTTCTATAAATTTTGGTGAACTTTTGAATGTTACATAGTTCGGGGTATTACATGATTGATCATCACAATTAGGTTACATTTGTGTTGTGTACAATTTGGGTTATTAATTAAATGATAATTTTGGACATTTTTGCTAATGTAATAAGTGATAATTTGAAACAATAATATATGCTAATTAATGATAGAAATTATAAGATAATTTTATGCTAAATAATATCTCTAATTTCGTCTGGTAACAATGTATATATAGCAATAGCATTAGAAGAAAAAAAAACAGATTTTTCAGTTTAGATTTGATCTAAGCAACTTTCCATTCACAAATATCAATAAATAATTATTTACTATCTCAATCTACTCTCCACTATCAACATTTCATGTTGATAGTAATTGATACTTAACTATACTGAAACAATAGTTTTTGATCATGGCTATTAATAAGATACTAACACTCATTGTCTTGGCTTATTTCTTTATTTTGATTTTATTTTATTTTCTTTGTATTTCTTTTGTTTCACTAATTAATTAAAAAAGTAAAAGCATTGAATTATTGATGTCAAGGATAACCTGGTAAAAGACTCTAAAAGAAGGGTATAGTATTGAGAATTTAAGGATTGCTTACCAGAAAAACATCTCTGCCAGATTACCAGCTACTATGCTGAGAAAGAAATTGGATAGAATTGCAATTTCAGAAGGCTACTGAAACAACTATTGAATCTCTGTCCATTATACAAAAAACTCCACAACAAAATTTTCAAACCAACAAAATCTTCAGATTATGAAAACCTTCAGAAACCAATTATTATATCAATTAAGCACCAAGTTATGAATTTGTTATTTGCTTTGAGACCCCAAATAATTACTTGTAACAACATGCATTGATTTAAAAATAGCACTGGAAATTCCAGCAACAACTATGATTTAACTAGCATTTAAGAATAGTTTAGCAAAAAAAGGAATTAATATCAGAAGGAGAATAATTAATGCAGAATATATAGGAAATATTATTACAATGCTACAAAATAACTCTGAAAAAAAATATATCATTGAACCAAATAAAAAGATAGCATAGGCAATATTTTTACCTCTGGTTAAAATAGCTCAATTAGTATCAGTAGAAAATAGAGAAGAATTAAGAATGACAACAAAAAAAATAAGTGGATTTGGATTCACAAATAAGATAAATATACCAGTTAATATGGCAAAGAAAAAAATTATTGACAAAAAAAAAACTATCTCCACCCATTAATCAATTTTTATTCTATCATATGACTAGTATTTAGTAATTATAAAAAAGAAAATAAGAGATTAGCTCCAGATTTTTGAAGCAAAAGCTATTATTTGTAAATTAGGAGAGATTGCTATTACCAATCTTTATATACTGGCTAAAAATAACAAATACATTAAAATTCCTCTCTACAACACAACTGGAAACACCATTAAAATACCAAGCAGAACTATTATCAAATATTTAAGCACTGAAGTTAAAGTCAACCACTAAACACCATTCCAGATTTTTCACAACTTTGCAAATGTGTAAATATCACATCACAAACAATATATAGATAAGAAGAATGTTACTTGCTCTAACCAAAACAATTGAAAAAAATGAATTTAAGAAACCTAGACCCATTCCAACAAATGTAGCTCAAGATATTGCTTAACAATTTTACTGACATCTTTGTCAGTGAAAATAAATTTGGCAGAACCAATATTATTTAGCACCAGATTAAAATTGGAGATACAATGCCAATTAAATAAAAAACATACAAAGTACTATCAGCAAACCATAAAATCATCTGATAGAAAATCAACCAAATGTTAAACAATGGATTAATTCAATTATCAATAAGTCTATAGTTATTACCAGTAATATTAGTTCATAAAAAAAATGGGAAAATTTGCTTTTGTGTAGATTACAGAAAACTTAATAGTGTTATTTATAAAAACAGCTATCTGATTCCATAGATCCAGAAATTGTTTAACACTTTCAGAAGAAAAAAATGGTTTTCAACATTAGATTTAAACAATAGTTATTGGCAAATAGCCATAAAACCAGAAGACAAAAAGAAAACTGCATTTACTACAAGAGAAAAAAATTTTGAATTTAAAGTAATACTATTTGGTTTAACCAATATACCAGTCACTTTCTAATAGCTTATAAAATTGTTTATACTAGACTAATATGGAAATCAGTAGTTATGTATTTAGATAACACCAATGTGTTCTCAAAAACATTTAATAATTATTTTTATTATCTATAACAGATGTTTAAGAAACTAAGAAGAGCTGGATTGAAACTAAATACAACTAAATGCTTCTTTGGCAAAACAGAATTAAAATTCTTGGAACATATTATAAGCAAAGATGGCATTAAGACAAATTCAGATAAGATTGAGATAGTCAAAAACTTTCTAGTACCAATAAATCTCACAGAATTAAAAGCATTCTTGGAATTTGCTAGATATTATTGCCACTTTATTCAGAATTTCTCCAAACTGGCTTAACCACTCCACCAGCTCCAAATTAAAAATGTGAAATATGAATGAACTGAAGCTTAGCAAGAAGCTTTTAACATTCTAAAAAGAAAACTTATTCAAATATTAGTATTGATCTATCCAAATTATAGCAAGCCATTTATTATTACTACTAATACATCTGATCAAGCATTGAGAACAGTACTATCTTAGAGAAAACCAAATAAACAAGAACATTCAGTTGTATATGTCAGCTGAAGTTTAAGTCTAGCCAAAAAGAACTATAAAACACCAATACTAAAACACTTAGCAATTTATTGGGCAGTTATCAAATAGAAAGAGTATTTAAGCCAGAAGTTTGATATATATACTGATTACAAAGAATTGACATCAATCCAGAAACAAAAATTTGGAGATGACTGTCATGTCAGATAGAAAATAGAACTTTTACTATTCAAATATACAGTATATTATAAAAAAAAAAAAAATAGAAATCCTGACAGTTTATTGCAAATAAAACAAATCTAAGAACATTTCAACCCAAAAATATTAACAATTTTAACACTATATTAATACCCAGTAGTTCAAGGAGAAATTATTTTAAAAGGAATGAAACAACATAAAACAACAATCAAAATATTTTATTACTTACCAAAATATACTATATTGAAAAAACAGAAAGAATTCAGATCAACCACTTAGAGTAATTACAGAACCAAAAAAAAACAATATTATACAATATGCAATTAGATTTAACAGCAGGACATTTTCATAAAGAAGCAACCATAAAAAAAACCAGAAAAAGATATTATTGGCTATTAATGTATTCAAACATTATTTAATATATTCAAAATTGTGATGCTTATCAGAAAAGATAAGGAACAAAACTCAGTAAATCATTAAGACCAATTAAAATAGAACAACTATTTGATAGAATTGAAATTGACTTGGTTAGACTATTAACAATAATCAGCAAAGACAATTATTATATAGCAGTAACCATGAACTATTTTATAAAATAGCCAGAAGTGAAAGCAATTCAAAAAGCAGATGCAGAATCTATAGCCCAATTTGTTTACTAAGATCTGATTTGCTGACATGAATGTCCAAAAAAATTGTTATCAGATCAAGGAACCCATTTTGTAAACAGAACATTAACAGAATTAAGCCAAAAATTTGGAATCAAAAGACCATTATTATCATCATATTATTCATAAACAAATGGTTTAATAGAAAGATTCAACAAAACATTGTGTAAAACAATCACCAAAATCAGTCAAAAAAACCAGGACAAATAAGATTTATTTATATCATTAGTACTATTTGCTTATCAAACAATAAAACAAGATACTATACAAGCAACACTATTTAAATTTGTTTATAGTAGAACAGCAACATTACCAGTTGAAATAAACATTAAAACATATTCAACAAAACCAATAACAGAAGCCAATTTACAAAAAACATTGCTAAAAAAAACATATAAACTAATAAAAATGCTAGAAAACAAAAGACAAAAAGCAGCTGATAACATCCAAAAGTCACAAAAAAAACAAAAAAAATGATATAATAACCAATTACCAGATAAACCAGTTGAATTCAGAATTGAAAACAAAATACTTTTACATCATACTAAAGCAGAAAAACAATAGAGTGGAAAATTTGACCCCAAATGGAACAGACCATTTTATATAAAAAAAATTCTAAGAAATAGAGCTTATAAATTAAGATGGGACAACAAAATCTTAGCCAAAGCAGTACATAGAAATTAACTGAAACCATACTACAATACAGTATCATCATTTATCAATAATATTCTACAACTGGGAATACAACAAATACTAGTTCAATCAAATAAGATTTTATGAGATCTGAAACCAATTATAATTATTAATACAAACATGTCAAATTGATCAAACAGAATAGTATATAAAAACATAGTAGATGTAACCAAAAGCAACAATAAAAAAATGAAAATTACTGACAACATTTATTCAATTACACAACAACTATTTCAATTAATTTAACAAACAAATCTGAAAATCACAATTAATCAACAAATTATTTAGTACAAAGATAATAAAAAAAACCCCAATACAATAAGCACAGAAAATTAGAAAACACTATAGACAAGATAATAGCAAAAGTAAAGTTATTAATAGAAATATCAGAAACAGTTGTACCAGACTAGGAACTGACAATAAAACCTTGGGATTGGTAGATACAACAATTTCCAAGAAACTTTTATTATTATTACTTAGGACAAAACCTGAATATTCAAAACTTATATATAGATAAAACAAAACAGTTATTCAATACAACAATACTACAACAACTTGAACAATTTGTGGAAAAGAACAATTTGTTTACACAGGCATAAACTATATATTAGCTACATGCAGAATTTTAAGATTGACTGGCAATACTACTTAACCTTATAATAGATACTATTACTGTCAACTAATTGGGAAAAATAACCAATACCCAATTTGAGAAATTACAAATCAAAATAACCTAAAAAATTCTCAAAAATAAAGTTCAAGAGTTAATTAAAAAAGGAGAGTTAGGAGATATAAGAGATCTTAACAGAGCTCAATATTAAAAGAAAGAGATAATGTTATTCATAAAATATAGGAATTACATATTAGTACATAATTAGCCAATCAGAATAAGACATAGTAAAAATAGAATTCAAGGAATCTCATATAACAAAATTTATGTATATATAACAGTAGTATTAGAAACAAAAAAAACAGATTCTTTAAATTAGAACTTTTAAGTCTAATTTCTCATCTATTTTTTTATATAATAGTATTCTATGACTTGAAATAGAAACATTAAATATCAATAAAATACTTGTTATCATCATAATCTATCTTTTTGTTATTAACAAATTTATGTTAATAATTACTAATACTTAACTACACTAGACCAATAGCTCTTAATTATGACTATTGACAAAATTCTAACTCTTTTTTGTCTTGGCTTATTTCCTTTATTTTCCTTTATTTTTCTTTATTTTATTTTTTTTTGTTGTTTACTAATTGATTTGAGTGATTAAGCATTGAATAATTAATGTCAAAAATAGTCTAATAAAAAATCCCAAAAAAAAAATATAGAGTTAAGAATTTAAGAATAGCTTATCAGAAAAGCACAACTACCAAAATAAACTGATCACCATGCTAAAAACAAAAATTGGATGAAATTGTAATTCTAAGAAGATTACTAACACAACTATTAAATTTCTGTTTATTATACAAAGAACTTAACCAAAACATTCAGATCATAAAAACCTTCAGATATAATTAACATCAATTTAGCTATTAAGCACCAAGTTACAGATTTGTTATTTGTATTAACACTCCAAATAATTACCTATAACAACATATTTGATAAAAGCTGTATATTAATGGCTACTTGTAGCTGTTAAAAAGAGATTATATGACAAGAATTATTCTAAGTGCTATGTTTGCTGTGTGGTGGAATGGAATTGTCTGACCATGTTTTTACTTATGCTGATAACACTAGTTTCTATAGAGATATTTTGGCTAAGATGACTGAAAAGTAGGTATTATTAATAAGTTTTTTTTGCTTTTACTTTTAATGTGTTGTTACCAGAGGTCTTTGGTCTCTTTTCTTCAATGTTGTTGATGCCTGTTTGCTGTGAATTCACGTTTTCTGGATGTGGTTGAACCTCCAGTAACTGAATTTATCTTCAAATTATCTTCTATAATTTGAACTGCTGGGCTTATAAGTGGAATGGCCAATTCCGTGCCAGTTACTTTGTATAGTTACATTGTAGTAAACGTCAACTCTTTCCCAGAAATTGCTCATCTGGAAGCTCACTAAAAATGTGTAGTTACTTTGCTGTAAAAGTTAACTTTTCTACAGAAATTTTTGTCTGTAGGCTACCCAAATGATTTATAATAAGAAAAGAAAGAAAATAAAAGAAATATAAAAGAAAAAGTAAAACTGATGATTTATGGAAGTCATTTTGGATCCAGGCCTGGAAGTGCTTTAACAGTCTACTGAAATTGGTAGCTAATCAATTTCAAACTGTTAGTAGGAATTGGTTAATTCCAAGGGAAATAATTAAGAATTTGGCTTTTTGAATTTATTTGATATTTATTTTGTTTTTGTGTGTAAAGACTGATTCTAATTATTAAATCTGAAGTAAGATACATTTTCTTGAAGAGAGACACTCCTCTTTTATACAACTTGTCATAACACTATTCTATGAACTTGAACTTTGCTATTTTCTACAATTTTGTTGAACTAAAGATACATTTCAGTGAACTACAAGTTATTTCTGCGAACTATTAAATATTTCGGTAAACTATCAATTATTTCGACAAATTTCTACAAATTTCAGTGAACTTTTTGAATGTTATATAGTTCGGGGTATTACATAATTGATCATCACAATTAGGTTATATTTGTGTCATATACAAATTGGGTTATTAATTAAATAATAATTTCAGACATTTTGCTAATGTAATAAGTAATAATTTGAAACGATAATATATGTTAATTAATGATGGGAATTATAACAATAATTTCATGCTAAATAATATTTCTAATTTTGTCTGGTAACAGTGTTCTTTAAATATAAATCTGTATACTGCTATTTGCAAAAATTTTGTGCTAAAAAATTGGTATGCTAAGACTGTTTTGGTGTTTGATAAGAGAAAAAAAACTGCTTTGGCACTTATTAATTATGTTAGGTTTTTAGTAAAGTTGCATTACACTAAAGTATAGCTCATTAGGTCCAAACATAAAGTAAATATAAAGAAGATTGGATTAATCAAGAATAATGATCTGGTTTTAGATTTGTCTTGCTGTATAATGTTTATATTGTCAGATAGAGTGGTTTGTATGTTTAGTGTTATGAAATTTTTTGCTGTTAGTTTTGGCAAACACAAAATATGCCATTTTTTTTCTGGTTTGGATAGTAATATTTTTGTTGGTATAAACATATAGTATTGCCTTGTCTGGTCTGAATAACTGATCACATGTAGTATATGTATAAGCTACATTTAATTTGAGCCACTTAATTTGGTTTTATGTATTAAATAGCAGTTAGACTTCATTTGTAAATCTTGAAATTAAAAAAATATTAAAATAATTAGTTTAAATTAAAATATTTTTTAAAACCATAAAAATACTAATTTTTAACTTAGTTTTTATAATAATTAAAATTATATTATTTATTTTTTATGTTAATACACAATATTAATTTGCTTAAAATTTGAAATTAAACTAAAATTATTGATTTTTATTATGTCTTAAAAATTCAAAAAACCATAAATTAAAGCAGTTTTATTATTAATAATTACATTCAAATTTTTTCTTATTGTTATAATTTTATAATAATAAAAATTATTAATAATTTACATTAAAAATAAAACCAGAAAACCATTAATATAAGTGTATTTAATTTTTTTGTTAACTTGTTAACTTGTTTTATAAAACCAATAAGATTGAATTCTAAATTAACAAATTTTAAATTAATATTACTATAAACCAATAAAATAGGATTTAAAATCAAAAAAATTAAAATTAATAAGTATATCCAAAAAAACAAAAAAAACAAAGTATTATTAGCTATTTAAATCTATATTTTATATTAAAAAAAAAACAGATTAAAAAACAAATTTTTGTTTTTTAATATAAATATTATTTATTTAAATTTTATATATTTTTTTTAAAATAATTAACAGATTATTTATTAAATATATAAAATAATAATATATAATCAAATTAATTACAATTAACATATTTTTATATAAATAAATTAGTTTAACACAAACCAATATTTTTGAAACTTAAAATCAAATAAATAACAATAGTTTTGGCTTTTTTAGAATTAAAACAAATTTTAATATATTAAATATAAACATAAAAAACTGGATTATTAATAATACAAATTTTTTATTATTTAAAGTTAATAAATTAAAATAATTATATATTATAGTATTTATTAGAAAAATATAAAACAATATTTAAATTGATTTTTAAATATTCAAATTTGTTTGTTTATATTGACTTTAATTATATATATTAAATTTTTACTTATAAAAATTAATTAATTAGTAGTTATTAACTTAATAATTACATTATTTTTAAATTTTATTATAGCTTTTTGTTTTAAATTAATAAATTATATTTTAATAAAAACAATTTTGTTAAATTAAAAATAATTATAGATACTATTAATTTAAAAATATTAAATAAAATTTTTTTAACAATTATTTTTTAATTTAAATATATATTAATTTTTTTTAAATCAAAAATAAATATTAATTTAATAACATTAAAAAACTTTAAAAAAATAGAAATATTTTAAAATTATCTATTTAATAGAAAAGTTTTTTAATAATTTTAATTTATTATTCAAATTTTTTTATTAATAGCCAAAATATTAATATTTAATTTAAAAAATTTAATTAGATTAAAACTTTTTTTTAATAGTATGATAATTTAAGATTTAAAAAAACCAAAACAGATAAAAAAACTTCAAAATATTATTATTGTTTATATTATTAATTAAAAATAATAATAGTAATTTGGTATTATTTAACTTTTTTAAATTTATATAATATATTTCTTTTATAATAAAGTTTTTTAAATTTTTAACTTTATATATTATTAGTTTTATTATTTATTTTATTTTATAATTTAAATATTTCAAAAATATTAGAATTTAACATATTTATAATTAAACTAATAAACAAATTAATTATACTAATTTTAAAAATAAGTTTTTTCATTTTTTTATTAGTATTTTATAAGTAAAAGTTGATAAAAACCAATTTTAGTATTAAAGCAAATTTCTATATTAGTTTTGTCTATATATATAACATTAATAGAAAAGTTTATCAAATCTTTAGTTATAAATAAAAAAAATTAACAGAAATAGTTTATAAAAAAATTAAATAAAAAAAAAACAAATAAAATATTTTAGCAGTTTTTTTGGTTTTTATTGTAATTAAAAGATTAATAACAAAAAAAGTTTTTTTATTAAATAAAATTAAAATTTTAAATATGTTAATTTATATATATTTTAAAAAGAATATGTTAAATAAAGCTTTTGTATTTTTCTAAAAATATATAAAAAAAGAAAGCAAAAAATAAATAAATATTAGAAATATATATAATAAAATTTTAGCTAAACAATACATTAATGTGTTGTTACAATTATCATTCTACATATATTAATTAAAAAAGTACAATAATATTTGGAAATCAGTTCATTTGAAAGACTTAATGATGTTGAAAGCTTTTATATGCTATTACTTAGGGTGTCTGGTTTAAAGCACCTATGTTATGAATACTTGAGAGTAAACCTGATTCTTCTGTTATTTCAAATGAAGAAAAATATATATTGGAAGAAATCTAAGGCAAATCTACAAAGTATATTACAGCGGGTGACCACAATTTCCGAGACCATTCCGCGGCTTGTTCGTTCCAATATGGTCTTAAATTCTGATCGTTTGAAATTGATACCTGACCCGACATTGCTTAAGAGTTTGTAGGTTGGAAATCGAGAAAGGAGGAGTTACTTTTGACGCTCGAGATCCTCTTTTTGCTTTGCACTAGAGACACGGGCGTAAAAGGTAACCTTTCTTGGCAGCAGTGGTATCAGCATTTGGAGAAGTTAGCTCAAGAAAGAGGGATATTCAATTTCGCATTAATAAATAACTGATTAGTATTTTTATTGATAGGCAATCAATTCACGAGAATTGGTTTTGATCTTTTCACTTCGTTTTTATAATGTTGTGTTCAGTAAATTCAATTGCCAAACGGATACAGAAACCCTCTTTGGTAAGAGTGAAAGGGTTGAAAGCGACATTATTAGCCCAACGTAACCATAGTGCCCTCGTCGTAACTGAACAGAGGCTTCCTTTGCCTACACTGGGCCACAAATCTCTAAGAAATTTCTCTTTGACTTCGTTCCGTCGTCATGTAGCAGCTTCGCCCGAGGGAGCACCCCAACAAAATAATAAAGATAAACCACCTTCCATACGAAGAGGTCCGAATCCTTTTGCTCTTTTGGGTGTAGCTTCCTTGGGGTTTGCGGTTTACCTCCTATTACTAAGGACTCGAGGTATGCGCATTGGAGCAAATGTGTTTATACTCAATGGTGTATATAGGCGCAAAAAACTCAACCAAAGACTTTCAAATCTCATAAAATACTAAGCCTCTCCTATTAGCAGGCTTAATAGCCTTTTATTCACGCACCTCGGTTTTTTGTGCTTTTTATATCTTGTATGTTTTCCATACGGTTATTTTTAGAGACTGAAAAGAAGGAAAAGGAGATGGTTGATATAGCAAAGACAGTTCTAAACGAAAGTCAAACGGTCACTTCACCAAAAAAATTTACCAAGGACGATGTCACGGTGGTGTTCGTTTTAGGTATGTTTTCTGTGACAAAGATTTAGGAATTCTTTTTTTCGTTGAATAAACATGATGATCTTAAGTTTTCGATGTCGTTATTTGGTGGCTTTATTGTAGGAGGACCAGGTTCAGGTAAAGGTACTCAGAGTGAGAATCTAGTAAAGGACTACGGATTTATCCATCTCTCTGGTATATATATGACTTTCTATTACTTTCAATTTCTATTCATTGAAATCCCAATTATCCTGGGTAACTCCTATTTCAAACATTTTAGCTGGGGATTTGCTTCGTGCCGAACAACAACGCTCAGGTTCCAAGTATGGAGAACTGATTGATAATTGCATCAAAAGTGGTGAAATTGTCCCTATGGAAATTACGATAGCTTTGCTAGAACAGGCGATGCGCGAAACCGGAGGGAAACGCTTCTTGATAGATGGATTCCCTCGAGCGATGGATCAAGCCATTAAATTTGAGGAGGATGTATGTGATTCCTTTTTAAAGATTTTTTTGAATAAAACGCTTTACAATATAATCTGACGCGTTCTCTTAACGGTTTAAATGAAAAAAAAAGGTTGTCGAAGCTCATTCAGTGCTATATTTTGACTGTACAGAAAAAGTGATGTTGGAACGTTTATTAAACCGTGGAAAGACTAGTGGTCGTGCTGATGACAATATTGACACCATTCGTAAACGATTCAAGACATTCCTTGAACAGAGTTATCCAGTGGTTGAATATTACAAAAACCTGGGAAAAGTTCATTCAATTTTGTGTGACGATAGTCCTGAGGTGGTATATACTCGGGTTAAAAAAATCTTTAACGACGAGTTCAACGAAAATAAATAGGTTAGTAAAAGAGACCCCTGTTTATCAAATATCCCATACCTTAATTTATGAAGATTGCCGGATTTTATCCAAAGAGATAAAATTATGAAATAGAATTATTTATAATTTAGAAAGAAGCGTTCACTTAAAATTATGTATGTTTTGAATAAATTATTATCTAGGGTTTTTTATTGTTGTGCCAATATTGATTACAATATTATTGTTCAATATTAGTCAAGGAAGAATTTCAACTTTTATCTTGCAATTTTTAATTAAATTAAATAATTGATTTAACTGTTCAATTGCAAAAATTATAAATTCATATATTAACAAAATTATCGAAAAATATATTTTGTAATTATATCTTGTATAAATGAAATTAAAAACAAACTAATTAACATTATAAGTAAACAGTTAAAAAACCTTTTAATCTCAATAACTAAAATCTGAAATTAAAATTTGTAATAATTAATTTTGTGACCTTAACAAATTATAAATTAATTGAAAATACAATTCTTGAGAAGATTATGTTTTTTTAAAAACATGAGTTTAAGAATGTAACATCAAGGAAATTGTGAATTGTGTAAGCTAGTCAGAGACAATTCGAGTATTATCAATTGATTTCAATTTGGTAAGCAGGGATGATTTGCGACCTATCCGTTAAAATTTTGAGTGTTGCATTTTACAAATTCACTTCTCGATAAAGATAGGAAAGGATTTCACCTTCGGACAAAATATTTATCCAGATACTTGATTAAGACAATCGAATACCATATTCAGAAATAATCCTTTCCTCTGCAACCGGTGAGGGACTTCCAACACATAAATCCCTTCCAGATAAAGCTTTAGGAAACGCAATAACGTCGCGAATAGAATCAGTCCCGACCATCAATGCAATGAGTCTGTCAAAACCTTTCGAGTAAATGAGTAAAAATAATTGATACAAATTTTCATGAGCGTTATAGCTAGTACATACCTAAGGCAATACCTCCATGTGGTGGACAGCCACTACCGAGTGCACGGATTAGATGCCCAAATCCAGCTCCTTCAATATCTCTTATCTAGGTAACCACATTGGGCAAAATTTAACCCGAGAAGAAATCCCAAAAAAATATCACTGATTAACTTGTTTCCAAACCCCTAACACATGCTCCAGTATGTAACGTTGTAAATCCGGAAAATGCACACGAATTGAGCCACCTCCAATTTCTTCGCCGTCCAGAATTAGATCATAATGTTGAGCACGAACCTGAGTAAAACGAAATTATTAATTTCAGCATTACATATTAAACTTCAAGATTTTGAACAAGAAAGGTCATTTTCTAGCCTTTTGTGGGTTTTCATAGAGTAAATCTACATCCTCCTCAACAGGCGATGTAAAAGGATGGTGTGTAGAGGTGAGTCGACCGGTATTCAGATCTGGGTTAAATAATGGAAACTGTTCGATCCAAAGAAAATTTACGAGGTTTGGGCTCTTTTCTAATAATCCTGAATAGTCAAGAGTAATAAAGTTCGAGCCGTTACTTTATATTACGAGGCAAAAACCTAAAGCTTAAAAAATTATTTACCTTTAGATAATAGTAGACTCACAGCTTGTTTCCGTATTTTGCCCATAGTTGTCGAACCCCCCTGATCAGAACAGGATTGTTGATTTTTATTTGACTAATATATATTAAATGACATATGATAGAAAAGCTAATTCAAACTCACAGACAGAAAGGAGTCCCGCTTATTAAGAACAATTAAGTCGCCAACTTGAATGTTGAGTTCATGCGTTAATGTATCTTGGACAAAGGCAGCATGTCCAGAATGTCCGATTAAGATAGACTTTGATATCCATGAATTAGAGTTTTCCTCGGTGATTTTAAAAATATCCAACGCCTGTTGGATAGAAACTAGATTAAAAAAGCAAAGGAAAAAAGCCAATATGGGACATTTAATTTTTGAAATATACCCTCTTGATATTTTGCTTGTTGCTGAATTGATCTCCTTGCAGAGACGCTAAATTTTTTATTTCTTTGGAGGTGAACAAACCACCTTTTTTTATCAATAGGCACTCAATTGTTTCATCCGAGGTTTCAACAATATCGGAGACATATTGTGTGATGTCTGATATCTTATTTAAGGAAACTAGGATAAATTTTTAGAAAATAAAATGAACAAAATCATAATACTTTAGAAGTCCAAACCTCCATCTCGTAACGTATGTCTGGTTTATCTGATCCAAACTGTGAAATAAATGGAAAACGTATAAATCAAATAATATTTGGTATTGCTATTTGATGAGATCGATGACAATCGGATGATAAAACGCATCTTGATGTAAATTAGATTATTGATTAAATATTTACCCTACACATAGCCTCTTTATATGTCATTTGCGGAAATGGTCTCCTAGATTCCAACTCAAGTCCAAGCGATTCCCGCCAGATAAGGGTTATGAGTTTTTCAGTAAGAGAGATAATATCTTTAGCAGAGACAAATGACATTTCAATATCGATCTATAAAATATAACAATTAACATATTATAGGGAATTTAATATTTGGACTGTTCAAAGTTTATGCAATTTAATGGAGGATTCGCTGAAATAAGAATGCTTACAAACTGACTTGCGTAAACTCAGACTGCCTATTTGCTCTCAAATCTTCATCACGGAAGCATTTAGCTATTTGATAATATTTATCGATGCCACCAACCATTAATAATTGCTTATACTGTAAAAGTGGGAGTTGATTGATGGTCAACAAATGAACAAAGTGTTAAAAATAAATATCATTTTACTTTGAAACGTTACTTGTTGTGGGCTTTGTGACAAGGCATAAAAGAATCCCTTTGAACGAGTTGGGACAATAAATTCCCTTGCTCCTTCTGGTGTTGATTTAAAAAGGATGGGAGTTTCAACTTCGACAAAGCCTAAGTAATTAAAATATCATAATATATACTTGGTTTCATATAATTCAAGTTGAAAATTAGATAATTCACAAACCTTCCTTGTTAAAAAAATCTCTTATGATCCAAGAGACCTTTGATCTTAAACGAAGGTTGCTTTGGAGAAAATCACGACGCAAATCAACCCATCGATTTGTATATCGAGTTATGTCGTTTGCCTAAAAAATAAAAATCATTTTATTGGATTGAAAAATTATTGTAAAGAGAGTTGCTCTTTGAAGAAAATGGCATGCCAATATTTTATCAGAGGGATGAAAAGGTAGGGGCTTTGCATTATTCAAACAGATAATTTGTTCAATTTCAATTTCGATCTCGCCAGTGGCCATGGCCTGTAGGAGATAAAATGGAAAAGAGCGATCAAATAATTTTCAGACTTTGATATATCGAAACATGTTGAATTTGATAATTGTTGAGACATTCATTGTTTATTGTTTCCTGAGATCGTTTTAAAACCACACCCTCGACACAAATCACACTTTCTGTAGAGAGTTCCAAAATTTTTTCCAATAGCTGATTTTTTATTGGAAGATTATTAGATCTTGTAAATACTAGTTGCGTTAATCCATAAGAATCACGTATAGGAAGAAAGAGAAAATCCGAAGATAATTTTCTATTTTAGATCATTTTAGTAAAAATTATTCTATTTTAAAGAAATTATCATACACCAGTCATCCATAATTGACAATACCGCAGTTTCTGCGCCCATCCACAAACAACAACACGTTGGCCCACATGATTGCTTCGAAGCTCGCCACAGTTGTGGGTTCTTTTCGGATAAACAGCCACTAGACATAGGAAACATCCAATAAAAAATACTTTTTATAAAAAGTTTACTATACACTGACGTTTTTTAGAAAAATCTATATTTTTCTACCAGGTAAACGCGCTTTTATTTCAGAGGTCTCGGCGGTTTTCGAAACCCTTGACGAATGGAAAAGAGCATGGCACGTCTTTCTCGGCAACATTTTAGGAAGAGATATCTTGATATAGCAATGCATTGAGAAGCCTTTTACACTTGAAGAGTATACCCCACGCCCAACCTTTTGCCTAAATGGTAGCATTTTTCTACAATTATCAAAAATTCGGGATCGATTATATTTTTCTTAATTATATTTTTATGAAATACAAATGCGACAATAAACATTACATCAATATTTATTATTACACTTTTATTTATAAAAATTCAACATAAACAATTATTTTAATATTCTTAATTTAAATTATTTAATAAGTTTATCATTAAAAACATAATTAAAATACATATACATTTATAAAAAAAAATTTTGCACAAATTGGGCTATTAAAATTTATTATTAAAAGATTAAAAAGAATAAATTTTTTAGTATTAACAAATCCTCCTTTACTATAATACTCTTCCAAAGTGGGCAAAATGACTTCCGAACATTTGGTTACAAGCAAAGAAGAGCAAGGCGATTACGCAAAATCAGTCTTCCGAGATAACCTAAAAGGATTAAACGCTGTCAGTTAACATAATTTACCTTTGTCAATATAAGATTAGAGTGAACGCTAAATTCTTTTTCTTCCAGTTCGCAAGGCATCAAAAGTTTATAAACGACTATGTTCTCTTCTATGGACGCCAAAACCTTGCAGAAATAAAAAACTCTCAGTTGTCTTCAGCAGAAAAAACTGAACTTGACATACTGAAAGAGAACCATCAGTAAAACAAAAGATTTCTTATTAAATCTTGTCAATTTGACTAAGAGCTCACTGAGATTCCATTAAATTAGATTTCTTCGATCCACGACAGAGATAGAAGAAGATTTAACATGGGAACAACGTATTGCAAAAAAGTATTATAATAAACTCTTTAAAGAGTACTGCATAGCAGAGTTGAAGTATTATAAAGAAGGCAAGGTATAATATTTAAACCTTAGTGTTGAATCTTCAATTAACCGTTTTGCAAGTTGACTGAAAAAAAGAGCCGGCAACCATTCACAGATTGCATTGCGGTGGAGAATTGAAAAAGAAGTCATATCTGGAAAAGGTGGTTAAAAATTTTTGATTCATTTGATACAAATTTCAATTTCATCCTACTCAATTATCAGGCGATAATTATATTCCTAGGTCAATTTGAATGCTCATCAACACGATGCTCGGAAAAAAAAATTTTAAAATCATGGGAGGTCAATTTCGCTTATATTGAGGATGGGGAAAAGAAGAGTGCTTTAGTCAAGATTCGGCTGTGCCCGAATTGTTCAGAAAAATTGAATTATAAAAACAAATATAGAGAAGTAGAAATAGAACACGAAAGGCATGAAGATCCGGCAAAAAAACATAGAAAGAGAGAAAAAGAGAAAAGAAGGCATTTGAGCAAAGAAGAGGAAGAAAATAGCGAAGGAAGTGAACCTATACAACATAATGGCTTGTCTGCTATCGAGGCAGGCTTAATAAAAAGACGTAGATTGGGTAAATTTTTTAATTTGATTGAAGTAGGGTAAAAATATTGGTCACCTTACAATCACTTTGACATATCTCACCTCTTTTTACTTTGCCTGAAAAGACAAAGAGAGCCACTATCAGCTACAAAATCCAATTCCAGGTATTTTGAATCCGCATTGATTTATCTCAAAAATTTTTCAGAGTTGGATCGAAGAAAACCATTCTCAGTAAAATTTGATAATATGGAAGGAAATCCAAAATCTCACCATGGGGGGAAGCCCAGCGCCTCAACGACATGTGAAACAGAAAAACGCCACGAACTCCAGCACTCTTCAGGCAGGACAGAAACGAAGGAAGATGGATTTGAGGAGTTCTTTACTGGATTGTTCAATTAATGATTCATTCATCATTCTACTTCAAATGTATTTGAGACAGTATTGTTTTTTCGAGTTGCTCGCTTTTTAGAAAAAGTTTTAGTATAATAATTGAAGGAAATTTTGATTTAAAGATCATCAGCAGAACAAAAATATCGGTTGACTATCGAGTCCTATCTTGTAAATTAGGCTACAAAATTGTACTTGCTGGAGGTTTAAATTTATTGTAATGGAAATCAATAAATCCAACGGCTGGTTCATCTTATAATTGTGATTTTTATCATGTGATTTTTTGTTATTAGATATAGGAATTAGCTAACATCAAGTTTAGATATTGAGATGAGTAATGATTCTTGATCATCACTATCATTAACACAAATAAGGTGATCCATCAAAAGCTGCCCATTTTCCAACAATTAAGCTTCGGGTTTGTCGACAATCGCAGTAGAACGAGCTTTGAACAAATAATTGTTTCATAAGTATTAAAATCATATCAAGAAGAAAATGATCTGATATTAGCATTTTACTTACTATATATGATTTGCGATCCGTGTGTTGAAATTTTTCGGATTAAACCTTTCTCTTCCAGCTCACGAATTGCGACGCGTGCAAGAGACCCATTAACACGCAACCGGTCGACCAATACAGAGGGTGTAATTAATTTGTAAGTGGGAACCTCCTTAAACAACTTATCGTAAGTGGGTTTGTCAAGGATAACAGCATTATTCGCCTTATCCTTGACTTTTCCTTTGGACCATTTCTATTATTTGATTAGATGAGGAATAAAACAAAATTTGAAATCTTGGATTGTCAAATAGAACCATGATAGTTTGAAAATACCTTTTTCTTGTTCTTGCCCCCAGTAGAAGAACTTTTTGCCGCTGCTTCCTTCTTAGCCTTTACATATAAAGTAAATCAAGGTTAGGTAGAAGGTTTTCCAACTTCAAGACAGATTTAAACTTGGGCTTATAAAGAGTTCACTATTGCTTATAAAGAGTTCACTATTGCTCACACTTTTTGATATATCTTTTACTTGTGCTTACCATTTTTCAATAGATTTAGCGGTCGAAGATATCAAGTAAAACACGGCTTGAAAATTTTTTTATTAAATCTGTAGGTTACGTCATTCTATGATAAGTTTATCCAACTGGTTAACGATTAAACATTCCTAACATACCCGTACTGTCGTTTTATTACCCCATAGAGCTTTATCAAAAATTTGAAAGAAATCTACAACCTTTCTAATATGATTAAAAATGGGCTGTTTGGTATCGTGTACGCAAGGATATCCATAATTATATCTAAGAAATAAAGGGGGAAAATGTTGAAAAGAATCGTAAAACAAGGGCAAGATTTTAAGAAAGTCTGTTGTATTTAAGAAGCTTCTGGTGTCAGCGAGTTGCGGGAAATAGATAACAAAGATATAGGCCACAACCTTCGAAGTAGCTACTACCATTCTATAACATCCCTTTGTACAATAAGTAAATTTAAAGCCGGAATGGTACGGTGCAACTAAAAATAAATAATACTTATATTGGCAAAGATTGATATTATTTTCTACTTTTTTTTGAACCACCAGAAAATTTTGTACTTCTATTATTTCCCTTGGAACCAAATTTTTTGATACCCCTTTTTCTACTGCTGCTTTTGTATCTTGTTTCGTTTATAATTCCTTTCTTTGCTGAACTCTTAGCTGGATTCTTTTTTGCCGATCTCGGTTTTTTGATGACAGCTGATGCGCTTTTTTTAGAAACGTCAGCTAAATCCATATCAAACCTCACTTGAGCTCTTTGCTTGTCCTTGCTCTTGGGCTTTGTCTTTTTATTGTTTCCCAATTTTTGTCCAGATGGTAATTGGGTTATTCGAGTGGGTTTCAGCTCTTTTTTAGCTAACTTAATGCTCTTTATCGTGGCGATCTTATTCGCCGAATCTAGTTGTTCCTGTTCTTGTAATTGTAACCTTCGTTTCTTGGCGCGAGGTAATCCTGCGAATTTGCCATGAGTCATTTTAGGTTTGAGGCTTGCAGACTTTTCCTCTCCTGCCCCTGTACGTTTTCGTTTTTTGCCATTCTGATCTTGTCCAACATATTTCCCACCTAGGATTTCTTTAGCTTGCTGTTTTTCTTTTTCCGTTTGAAACCACGTGCGTGCTGGCCGACTATAGATTTCCTGTTCATGTTTTAGGAGATTTTCGCTTTTGGCTAGTTCTATCTCAACCTGTCGTATTTCTTTCCCTTTTTTTTCTTCGGCTAGAACCTCATTTACTTGATCACGGATTTCAACTATTTTCCTACGGAATTTAAAGATTACATCCGTGGGAACAATACGCCTTTTGATCTGTTCTTTGAGGGAGTGCTTAATGATTGTTTTCAAAATTTTGCGATCGGATTCACCGGAAAATGTAACTGAACTAATATAGTAATTCGTATACGAACAAATAAGGTTATTGTGTAATTCATATTTGTGAAGAAATGAATAGCAGTATATACCGTCCATTGCGACCAGCTCGAGCTGTTCTACCCACACGATGCAGATAGTGAGCATAACTTTGTGGCATGTCATAATTTATGACGGTTTGAATCCCTTTAATATCTAAACCACGAGAGGCCAGATCTGTAGCTAAAAGGAAATCCACGTTTCCATCACGAAATCCTTCTAAGGCTTCCAAACGCTGGTTGATTAAAGAATATTTAAGCAATTTGTGGGAACTGGGGAAATATGCCTGTCATACCTGTTCTTGTGACAAGTTCCCATGTAACTCGGCGGCTTTCAATCCTATTAGACCAAATATAATTTTCATTTCATGCGCTAAGGCCTTGCTCCTTAAGAATATGATCGTCTTATTTTTGAAATTACGGTAACATAGGGCAAGCAAAATAGCCTTACGATCCTCTTCGTGATTTTTTCTGATCCTGACGAATTCTTGAGTGAGACGAGCAGCAAAAGCCTTCGCTGGATCAACCATTAACCTGACAGGTCTGTTTAATGACAATCGGATCAGTTCATCAACATTGTCTGTCATAGTGGCAGAGAACAATAATGTCTGTCGAGATTTTGGACAGTTTTTTATGATTTCGTTGAGCTCGGAAGCGAATCCATCCTCCAGCATTCTGAAATTAAGCGCAGACAGATAAGCTACACCAATTTCTACCCTGTCAATAAAGTGTTAATTTACTTTAAAATAATAAAAACCTGTCAGCCTCATCTACAACCAATATTTCAATTGTATCTAACGTAAAAGATGGCGAGTTCCTCACATGATCAATAAGACGACCTGGCGTTGCAATCACGATATCAGGTCGTTGCCGTAATTCAATCTCTTGCACTTTAAGAGATAATCCGCCTTTGTAATATAAAATATAAAATTATATTATTTCGATTTGTAAACATTGAACCAATAATAAAACCTACCAACACAAAGGCAAAACGTAGTATCAGTAAACGATGCCAATCTCATCCCCACACTGTGACATTGAATAGCCAGTTCGCGTGTAGGGGCCAAAATCAAAACACGTACAGCAGGGGTTTGTCTTGGACGGTATAATAACCTTTCTAAAATGGGTACGATAAATGCGGCGGTTTTTCCAGATCCAGTGATTGCACCACCACATATATCCCTACCCATAAGGGCAATTGGAATTGTCTGCACTTGAATTGGAGTCGGTTGGACAAATCCAACCTGACTCAGACCTTTGAGAATTGGGCGAGACAAGTTCATTGACTGGAAGCTATCAGCTATAGTGCCAAGTCCAATTTCTGATTGATCAGCAAAATAAGCTTTTTTACGCTTTTTATTGTTAAAATTGAGTTATTATTTTTTGATTTTGTAACATTCTATACCAACAGCCTAATGAGAACCTTGAATACCAACCTCCCTTTGATCTGCGTCATCATCTTGGGTGCTAGTATCATCTTGGTAAA
>JAAOMT010000471.1:24052-100605 GCA_016748015.1 Geosiphon pyriformis | reverse complement strand
AACAAAAAAAAAAAAAAAAATTTCTAAATATATTTGGAATATAAAAAATACTTTTAAATTAATAAACTTTGTAAACTATTTGGAGCTATTTTGAAATGATAAAAGCAGAAATACATTAAATAGATATTTTTTAATTTTAAATTGTATTATATATATAAAATAAGACGCACCTGCAAAATTATCAATTATTTCAAGATATAAATTTGGGCAAATTATTAATTAAAAATTGGCTTCAGTTTTAAATGAAGTTTTTACGAATTTATTTTTATTATTATTTAACCCTGGAATTGTAAATTAATTAATTAGATATATTTGGAAAATGATCGTCGGTGATGATATGCGAAAGATAAGGAAGTTTTGCATTAGATCTGTCTTGATACAATTTAAAGCTATATTGGGTTGAAAAAAACTGTTTAAAAAAAATATTATTAATTTCCGCTTATGTGATTAATAAAAAGAAAGTTTCGGTAATTCTTCTCGGGCCATCGATTATTTAGGTTCTTTGTTCAAGAGCATTCAAGATGGCGATTTCAGGATCTTGAAAAGACAATTTGTTGAGCTAGTTTTTTCACAAAGATTTAAGTGAAGGAAAAAAATAAAAGTTTTTGAACGTGATCTCATAATTTGATTATTCAAGCGAAAGGATAGGTCATATACACTTAAAAAGAGAAGTTTTTCTTGGAATTATTCGAAAATCTTGATGAGCAAGGTATTATTAAAAATTTTTAGTATAGTTTGATTAAATAAATAATTAACTTTAAATAAAATTTGAATTTTCAAGTCAATGAAAATCAAATGGGCTGTTCAAGCAATGAAAATTTTTTGTGATTAATGATATGAATAAATAAAAGTAAAGATATTATTTTTTATTTGGATATTTCATGAGTCTTTATTAGTTTAATTATATTCACTACTATTAAAGTTTAATATGTTTGGTTTTAAATTTCTATTTCCTGAAGAATTTACCATTACCAAAGTGATAAGTAGGTTACATGAATGAAGTGAATTACTTTAGAAAAAACATCTATAGACTATTATAGTTTCATAATAATTTTAGTGAGCTTCGAAACTTCAAGTTATTTAGTTATTCGATTTTACTGAAACCTAAACACTACCTTGAATGAAAACATTCGCTAATAAAAATAAAGAGATATGAAATGGAAGTATCTCAAGTGCTTTATCATAACTTAACGTGTCTAAAAATATGAAACTTTTAATCATATTCTTAATTATTAATGTTCTTAAAGAATATTAGGGGAGATAAGAAGAAACTTTTAGATATTATCACGTTCATTATGAAAGTCATTAATCCTTGAAAGTAGGTTATCAGATATGAAAGAGGGATAAACTAAGGAATACTTGGCATATACGAAAAGTGAAATGTAGGCTCCATCAATTCCTCCTTTTTACTAAAATCAAGGTTCTGCTCTTGAACAATTAAAATTTGTCCATTATTTAATTGGCCATTTGGTTGATTGTTTAATTGTTGATTCGGAGGTGTTACTTGAACAATTTCCGTTGCATCTCGAATTAATACGCTGTTTGTTGAAAGGGTATATGAACCTTGGGTAGAGCTCAGAAATTCACTGTTTTGAACCATTTTATAAAAAATGATTATATTTTTGATGTCTTTGGAGTTGTTCTTTTATAAAATTTTTAGTCATTTTCAAATTTGCATGAGGTTAAACTCCACTGTATGACTACAGTATCAACTACATTTATTTCTGTATCTTAATAACAAGATGTGTATAAGAGACAGATTATATAGAATCCTATCTAGTTTTAGGCAGTATTCTAAACAAGCTAAATAGTAATACTATATTTATATATACAGTCGCCTCCGAAATTAACGCCCGATTTTGGTGTAACAAAGTACCCGAACATATACATTTCGTTTAATCCCTTGTTATTACTTTTTGGGCCAAAATTTATTCGTTTACTTCTCCATTACCTACTCAAACATTACGCGAAAAAAAATCGGAATAAATATGCCTCGTACTCGCTCTTTATTAATGCTGAAGATAAAGGAAAAATTCTCGCGTATCTCGAAGAAATGAATGCTGAGCAAATCGCAAAAAAAATGGAGCGTGATCCCACAACAATAAGACGTTTCATTAACAAGTATCAAAAGACTGGGAAAATCGAAAATTTTCCACGATCTGGACGCCCACCAGCTCTCAATAACCAAACAAAAAGTGCTCTCTTACGAAAAGTTAAAAATAAACGACGTAAACCACTACAAGAGATTGTTGATGATTTGAAGCTTAATTGCAGTTTAACCACAGCCCGTCGAGTACTTCATAACCATGGCATTCGAGGTTATATTGCAGCAAAAAGCCTTTTATTTCAGAAAAACAAGCAAAGGGATGCATTCTTTGGTGCGAAAAATATCAAAATAAAGACCTTTATTTTTTGAGATGGGTAATTTTTTCAGATCAAACCAGTGTAGAAATCGGCAAAAAATCTCGACAAGTTAAAGTATGGCGTCATATAGGAGAAATATATAATATTGAATGCTTAACACCTAGCTTCAAAAGTGGTCGGCAATCAATAATGGCTTGGGGATGCTTTGTTGGAGAACTTAGAGGTCCATTGACATTTTGTGATGAATACAAGGAAAAAACGGAAAAGATTACAGCAAAAACATATCTTAAGATTATAGAAACTAATCTTTTACCATTCCTTACTGTTACTCATGATTTAGTAGCAAGAAATCCAATATTTCAACAAGACAATGCTCCTATTCATAATGCTGGAATTACGAAAAAATGGTTCAAAGACAAAAACATTGAGATTATGGATTGGCCAGCCAGTTCTCCTGATCTAAACCCCATAGAAAATGTGTGGAAAATAATGAAGGACAATATTCAAAAACATGAAAACTTTCCAAGAACTATAGAGGAACTTAAAAGTGCTCTAAAGAAGGAATGGTCAAGTTTTAATATGTCAGTTTTGAAACGGGTTGTAGACTCAATGCCACAAAGAATTGAAGCAGTATTGGAAGCAAATGGAGGGCCAACACACTATTAATTATATATATATAAAAAGTTATATGTATATAAGTTAGGTTTAGAATAAATCAAATAAACATTTAAAACTGTATAAAAAATAAATTCAGGCGTTAATTTCGGAGATGACTGTACATGAAAACAAAGCATCAGAGTTTATATATTCTAAATTCTAATATTAGAATAATAATAAACAGAGAGCAGTAAGTTTAAAAGAATCCATTAACTGTTTTTTATATTATTAACAGGTGAAAACTTGTTTTTATTATTATCTTCTTTAAATTTATGTTAAAATATTATAATTTCATTATTAATTAATGTTAAAAATTTTAAACATATTTAAGATATTTCACTAAAGTTTTTGTTTTTAGATTGAGCTTCTTGAATAAGTTTTTAAATCAACAAGAATAACACTCATCCATTCTTTTTCAATATATATTGAATTTTATCAATGATTCAATTGATGAATGACTCCATCAATTCCTTCTTTCTGCTAAAATCGAGGTTTTGTCCTTCGAGAATTATATTTTGCCATAATTTGGTTGACCATTTGGTTGATGAAGAGGAATAGTTTGACGAATTTCTGTCGCATTTCGAATCAAACCACTTCTAATCGAAGGAGTGTATATTCCTTGTTTGAAGAGAAAGAATTTTAATTTTCAATGTTTTTTTTATAATTTTCGCTTTTTAGGGGAAAATTTGGAATTAACAGTGAGTGTTTAGATATTTTGATTGATAAAATTGCCAGATATACCAGGATACTTGCCTTTATAAAAAAATCTGCATCTGCTAGATCCAATTAATAGAGATCTTGATTAATACGAAAAATCGTTTAATACATATGCAGGAGCTAAATTGTGTAGCATTAATTAAAAAAGATTATTATATAATAATAAAATTAAAGAATATGTTAATTTACCAGTTTTTTATGCACTTCTTTTTATCCAAAAATCATTTACAATTTATTTTATATTCTCAGAAGTATTTCATCTGAATTGCCTTTTAAAGGTTAATCTTATCTAATATCTTTTTTTAATCTATGCCAATAGGGAGTAGCTCGTTTATTTTATTGACTACATCGATGTAAAGAGACTATGGTTCAACACTTATTAGATTGACCTTCATTTAATCAAGGCTAATTAATTTGTGTTGATACGATTGCCAGACATTTCCATAAAAATCTAAGTAAATAATAACCACATTATTGCCAGTTCGTTCAGATGCCCAAACGAAAAAATGCTGGTTTTATTATCACATGTAACTTGTTTCTCGAATCTTCATTGTAATTCGTTCTTTCTTTTGATATTTGTCTTTTCCGGTAATTTTACAACCGGAATTAATATTTTTGCCCCGTGGGTAGATGTTTTTACTTAGACACAAAAAATAATGTGATGCTATTTTATTTTATGGTTTGACAAAATTTTTCTGATTAAATTCTTTAAAGAAGCTTGGAAAATTTCTCAATCAAAACTTTGATGAAAAAATTTATTAATTATAAAACAACTTGAAGCCTTTTAACTTTGGGACTATATTAGTTATTCTTGTAAATCTTTTTTATATACTGAGATACAATTTGTACAACCTCTAGGCTCCTTTTCATATACTCTGCTTTAAGCAATTTCTAAACAAATTTTTGTTGACACAGATTCTAATGGTAATATCATTTGTTAAATAGTTTGAGTCTCATTGTATTTTTATTGTTTAAGAAAACAAATGCACATCTGATTTTCCTAAATGTTGCATTTGCCCCTGACACGCTGAAAACCCGCAGATATGTCACTTTTTAGATAGCTTTGAAAAATTTTTCATGTGCCTTTCACATAGGGATACTGATGAATGAAGGAACGAAAAATATAATAGATATTTAAAATTTCGTAAGCAAATAATAAAAATCTGGATTTTCTTCCAAACCCTCAAAGGTTTTTAATGCGGCTCAGATTTGATAAAAGTAAAAAATTCTTGAAAAATAAAATAGCTTGTTTCTAATAAAATAAATTGATGCGAAGCTTTTCTTGAATAAGTAAAAAAGAAGATTACACTAAATGATATACAAGAATAATATCATAATTGCAGGCTCCGGGTTATCACTGGTGATTCCTTCTTAAGGAAATAAAAGAATGAACCCTTCATCTATGCAGGCAGAAATAGGGGTAACTCACTTCAGGTATCTCAAAGATTTCCAAGGAGGTTAATAATCTGTAAATCTTAAACTTCTCGCAAGTTTTGAAATTTAAACATTACCTTGCGAGTGGAAATTGAACAAACTGAACAACAATAGAAATTATCTTAATCAATTGATCAACTTCGTTGTAAACAAAAAATCTACCCGCCAAAAAATGGCTACGAAATGTGCAACCATGAGCGAGCTTGATATGGTAAATTCTATGGAAAGATTAGGGGCATACAGAAAACTGTGAAAACTCTATGCAAGAGACATTTTAATATGACATTAGGCAAAAACTCTAATTCCAATTAACAGAGGTGATGGGTTTTTTTTTTACTTAAAAATTCCCAGAAAAATGTTTTTCCAAATTTCACCGTACGATGTAAATTAGTCAGAGAGATAGCATTAAATGGTTTTTAAGAGTCGACCCTTTACTTTTAAGAAAATACTTATAAGTCATTTTTATTACATATATTAACTTTAGTTTTCAGAATAATTGAAAAACTCCAAGCTATTTAGTTTTTAAATTTCAGCACACTAAACACTACTTTAATGAAAACATTAAAGTTTGAGAATACAAAGAAACCTAATAATGCAATTTTATATTATACTTATAAACATGATATACTGTCTAATCACTTTTTTGCAACATCTTATTTTCTCTGAAGATGGTTTATATGCACGAATAACTTTGAAATCATTCTGATTACTATAATGTTTAATAGTATTCTTTAATTTAGTTATAATTATTCCTTTAAAAGAAATTAGTTTTTCTTTAGCCTCAAACCTTTCTGGCTACTAATAATAAATCTAACTTACTTTAGGGGGAAGTGGAACAATGAAGGAAATAATTATTTAAAGTTTTTATTCCCTTTTCTAGTTTAACATAAATTTAAGATATATTATTCCTTTCAACGAATTACCGATCTTGGTTATCAGTTTTATCACAATTTCTAACTCTAACGAATATTTAGGGAGGACTAAAAATGACCCAATTTTTCAACCCTATTACATTGATAGTAATACTTTAATTTTATTATTGAAAGAAATATCAAAGTGATACCCTTTTTCTTGTTGGAGTTGAAGATGCGGTTAAATAATTTATTAGATTTTCATTTCTCAGAAGTGTATGGTTGAATGAACGAAAAAAAGATTATATTAGCAAGCAATATGAAAATATTTCTTACAATTCTTGAAATAATTTTATTAGCAATTGTAGCTATATTTTAATCAATAACTTTTCTTATCTAAACTTTCTTTTAAATATCTCAACTTTTAGTCTTATTCTTTACAATGGTTATTTTTACGACCGATTATTGAACCAAAATAAATTTTATCCCAGCGATTTCCTCTCTTATATGCTATATGACAAGTCCTCCATGTTGATAACAACGAGCAAACATAAATTGATATGAAGTTGTGATATTTTATTATAAAATAGCAAATAACTCCCCAAAGACTTTTTAAGCCAACAAAATTCCTCTTATAAATTTTTTTCAATCTAGGTTCACCTGTCTGGCCTACAATTTGATCCTCATGAGTTTAGGTTATTTAGATTTTCTGGTGGATTTTCAGGATAAATTTTTATACAATATTTAATTATTAGATAATTAATTAATTGTAGTTTAAATTTTTTTCGCCTATAATTTTTTTCTGTAGCATTCATATGAGGTCTTTAGGATATTACATTCAAAATTTATAACCACCTAAAAAAAGATTATCAGTTATCAAAGTTTCGACGAAACGCGTAATCTGCAAGGATAGAATGCAAATTCGATTAAAATTCTCACAATGCTTAGTTGTTCAAATATTTATAGCATCAAGTTTTTACATTTTATAAATAAAGTGAAATTGAAAATAAATAGATCTTGGAAATCAACGAATCTTCTTTTGAATTTCCCGAAAATTTTTATGGCAGCTAAACATAATAAATCATAAAAAATATATAAATAACAAAATAATGTTAATGAATCTTTTTTCTTTATAATCATTGAATTTATTCCGCATAACTTTTTTTGGTGAATTTTTTAGAAATTCAATATTTAATATCCCTGGATAAAATCGATAAAATTTGAAATTTTGCAAGAATATTAACTATATTCAGTATCGTGATAAATTGCACCATCGTTTCTGTATTATCTACAAAATAAAAAGTTGAAAGATTTTCTTAAGAAGGCTGATATTTTTTAAAATGTAAATTATAATTAGTGAAAAATTTAATTCTTGAACTAATTATTTAAAAGGTTTATACATTATAAAAGACTTGCCAGAAGTTTTTTCAAAGTATTTATTTATTTACTTGAAAAAAAATGGCCAGTAAATAAAATAATTCAGTTTTCTTTGTAAACAAGAGCATGAATATTTAGTTGGTGCACAATATTGTTTGATCTTGAAGACCTAATTATGGATAGTTTATTAGAGATCCCCAATACAACCAGAACACCTAATAAGAATCAACTCGTGGCAAGTGCGTGAATAAAATGTAAATAAATCTAATCAGTATATTCAGAAGGTTTAGAAATTAGAAGATAATACGAATGAGTTAAAGAGAAATCGAAAATAGAGCTTTTAATATGAAGGATATTGTGAGGACATGCTAAAAATAAAAAAAGTGGTTGTGGAGAAAAAGTGCCAGGATTCGCAAAAATTAGAAGGATTAAGGACTGGAATTTTTCTTCTTGTCTTACCTTTTAGATAGCCCAGCAAAGCTAATTAATATTTCAAAAATTCCCACAGTCTTTAAATTACAAATTTGGACTATATTTATCTATTATTATTTTTTGTTTTTCTCTGTTGATACTATCGAAGAGTGTTTTTTGTAATTAAATTTTGTGAAATTATCAAAAGATGTTATTGATAGTTAAATTTTGTATTCTCTTGAAACTATCAAAGGGTTTATTAGTATTAAACAAGATTCTATTATGAGATAATTCAATAATCTAATCACTATAAAATGATATCGCGTAAATGGTCTTTTTTCTTCAAAAAAATATATCTTAGACTAAAACTAAATTTCGTAAAGTTGACTCAAAATGGTTGCAAAGGACACCCGCGTTATTATCGTAACTGGAGCTGTATGATCTTTTTAATTTTCTTTGTTTTAAGCGAGTTAGTATTAAACCTTCAAAATATTAAGCAATTAACTCTAAACTTTTCTGATTTAATTTCAACAGAATAAGGGAATCGGTAAAGCAATAGTTAAAGGTATTGCTAAAGAATATGCTCGTGACCAGCCTGGAGCCTCTCAAAAACTCGTCCTCTATCTCACGGCACGAGATACGGAACGTGGAACCCTGGCTCTTCAAGAATTAAGCTCAGAATTAAAAAAGGATCGAGTATTAGTCTCTGATGGCGGCTTAGTTGAAATTAAATTTTTTCAACTAAATGTTATCGACGATGAAAGCATTAGGAAGTTCAAAAAAGTGATTGAAAATGAATACAAATTCATCGATGTTTTGATTAATAATGCTGGTATCGGTGAGTATAATTGAACCTAATTAATTCATGGAATACTTTTGATATATACTTACAAAAATCGTGTTTAGCTCGTATTTTCGTCGATCATAAACTAGAAATTGCACAAGAAACATTGGAGACTAATTATTACGCCTTGAAAAAGGTGAATAAATCTTTTTTTAGTTTTTTTCTTATTACTCAAGTTTAGCTCACTAAAGTTTAGCTATTTCACTTCTAATTTTCAAAAGGTGACCGAGATTTTCTTGCCAATTATACGGAATCCAGGGGGCAGAATTCTTCATTTGGGAAGTCTTCTCGGAATTTTACCTAATCTTTCATCTGAGAAACTTCAAAAAGCGTTCGCTAATGAACAATTGTCTCTCGCCGGAATTGACACATTAGTCGAAAAATATTTAAAAGATGTTGAAAAAGGGGTTCATGTCAGTGAAGGGTGGCCGAGCGGTGGTATGCTAAAATATGGTTTAATTATTGTAACCTTTTTGTGCAATGAGAATCTAATGTTAACTTGAAAATCATCTTGAACAGATGTATCGCCATACGTTGTTTCCAAAATCGCTCTTATTTCCCATGCGAAAGCTTTATCACGTGAATTGGCAGCTCAAGGAAAACAAATTCATGTTCACGTCGTTGATCCCGGTCATATAAAAACTGATATGACTGATTACGCTGCCCCAAATGCACCAGGAACTGTTGGCAAGTTATTATTATTATTAATTTATTTATTTCTTTATCAGCTTGAAATTGAAAAATTTTTTGTTCTTTGACATATTATAGAGGAAGGAGCTGATACCGCCACTTTTCTCTCTTTGACTGATGAAAGTAATATTAACTCTGGTAATGGGTTGTTCTGGCGAGATCGAAAAATTCGCTCATGGGAGACTCGTTACGTCGAAGCTTCGGTCACTGATAATCGTTTTTTTAATTGATTATATATGTTGAGATAATCGTAATATATTCAATAAGTAAGTTCGGTAATTCGTGAATGTGTAGGACGTGTCAAATTTATATAAATTATAACAGGCATAAAAACTTTAAATAACCATTTCCCTTGTGATTAGATTCATTATTAACCGGAAATATTTAACGCTAAAGAAAAATCAAAGATTATGATAGTAATCAGAAATTATTCGTTGGGAAAAAAGTGATTTGACAGTATATCGTGTTTATAAGTATAATATAAAATTGCATTATTAGGTTTCTTTGTATTCTCAAACTTTAATTTTTTTATTAAAGTAGTGTTTAGTGAAATGAAATTTAATCACTAAATAGCTTGGAGTTTTTTAATTATTCTGAAAGCTAAAGTTAATTTATGAAAAATTGAAAATTGAAAATAGCTTAAAAGTATTTTCTTAGAAGTAAAGGGTCGATACCAGGTAATTGAGTTTTTAACAATATGGTAATTTGAAATTATTAATTTAAAATTTTTTTAGGCCATTTAAAACATTCTTCCGGTATTTTTAAATAAAAAATGTTTTTTTTTTGTTTATCAAATTTAATAAAAATTGCTTTTTTTGTAAAAAACAAGTTTTATAATTTATTTTTAAGATCAAAAAAATTGAATTGAACTTTTAAACAGTAAAATATAATCAAAATGATAGATTTTAATTTTTAAAGTTTTATTAAAATTAAAATTGTTAGCTTGTTAATGCGTGTCATTTTTTAATTTTGATTGAAAACCCTTTATTTATATATTTTTTATGCAACAATTTTTTACTTAATATTAACAAGCTTTATTAGTTGCTAATAAAAATAGTTTTTTGGGTGTAAAAAAAATCACATATAAACATATGTTTATTATATCTAAAGTGGCTTTGATGAAAAGCATTCTATTTCCCGATTGATTAATGCAAACTAAAAATAAAACTTATGTTTATCATGATAATTTTTAGTTATGGTTTTTTGAAATGGTCTTTATTGACCAATATTTAAACCAAAAAATAATTTCCTTTAGAGGCTAATTAATTTTAGTAAAATTAAATGAAAATAAGTTTTATTAGCATCACTAGCGTTGGGTTAATTTACCTACCTATTCTTAAGGATTCGTCCATCCTATTAAGTGAAACTAATATTTTATTTAAAACTTTCAAAAGCATATATAATTAATATAAATAAAGTGAATTTTGTCGGTTATTTATAGACGCCTCGGGTTTAGTTTTTCGCATTAAATTTATTGCTCCCATGAACGAATTTTTCGATTTACCCAAAATAACCCATTACCAGAGTTTATATTACTTTCATCAGTCAAAGAGAGAAAAATTGCGGTATCAGCTCCTTCCTCTATAATATGTTAAAGAGCAAAAAATATTCAATTTAAAGCTAATAAATAACGGAATAAATGATAAAAAAACTTGCCAACAGTTCCTGGTGCATTTGGGCCAGCCATATCAGTTTTTACATGACCAGGATCAACAACGTGGACATGAATTTGTTTTCCTTGAACTGCTAATTCACGTGATAAGGCTTTCGCATGGGCAACAACAACGATTTTGCTAAAAATATAAGGCGAATATTCTGTCCAAGATAATTTTCAAGTTAATCTTAGATTTTCGGGAAACAAAAAGCTTACAACAATTAAACCATATTTTAGCATACCATGATTCGGCCACCCTTCACTGACATAAACCCCATTATCAATATCTTTTAAATATTTTTCGACTAATGTATCAACTCCGGTGAGAGACAATTGTTCATTACTGAACGCTTTTTGAAGTTTTTCAGATGAAATCCTATTTAAGAGTCCCACATTGCTTCCAATGTGAAGAATTCTGCCTCCTGGATTTCGTATAATTGGCAAGAAAATCTCGGTCACCTTTTGAAAATTAGAAGTGAAATACCTAAACTTTAGTGAGCTAAACTTGAGTAATAAGAAAAAAAATAATAAAAGATTTATTCACCTTTTTCAAGGCGTAATAATTGGTCTCTAATGTTTCTTTTGCTATTTCTAGTTTATTATCGTTGAAATTACGCCCTATTACAATTTTTTTAAGTAAATATCAGAAGTTTTTTATGAATTAATTAGGTTCAATTATACTCACTGATACCAGCGTTATTAATCAAAACATCAACGAATTTGTATTCATGTTCAAACGCCTTTTTAAACTCCCTAACGCTTTCATCATCGATAACATTTAGTTGAAAAAATTTAATTTCAACTAAGCCGCCATCAGAGACTAATACTCGATCCTTTTTTAATTCTGAGCTTAATTCTTGAAGAGCCAGGGTTCCACGTTCTATATCTCGTGCTGTGAGATAGAGGACGAGTTTTTGAGAGGCTCCAGGCTGGTCACGAGCATATTCTTTAGCAATACCTTTAACTATTGCTTTACCGATTCCCTTATTCTGTTGAAATTAAAATCAGAGAAGTTTAGAGTTAATTGCTTAATATTTTGAAGGTTTAATACTAACTCGCTTAAAACAAAGAAAATTAAAAAGATCATACAGCTCCAGTTACGATAATAACCCGAGTATCCTTTGCAACCATTTGAATCGATTTTATGAAACTTAAATATATTCGATAGTGATTAGATTAAGAGGTCTACGATTTTAATTAATAATCATTTCATTGTCGATCCTTAATTTGATTACTAATTACTCTTTTTTTTTCAAACTGATAATCTCAATGGAAAAAAATCTTGTGATCCTAGTAATTTTTGAGGTTTTATAACAAGATTTCATTTCAGCGAAGTTTTCTAATTTAGGACGTTGAAGAAAATCACATTTCCTCCCTGCTAGGCTACCTAAAAGGCAATACAAAGAAATTGATTTGACACACTGCAATATCAACGATATGTCTCCAAATTTTACCCCACTTCCATCACCGCATTTCTGAGCACCAGCAATTTTTCGATATCATTTAAACCGAGGAATCCATCATTTTTATTTATTACAGCTAAACCATTTTGATCGAACTTGATAGCCAAATCATACACTAAAAGGTGATAATGAACGTGGTACATCCCCTTTCGAGCCGAAAATCAACAATGCTGTCACCAGTTCTGATTGATTTAATGTACGATGAATGCATCAACTGTCTAGAAAAGCGCTAGAACGTATGAAAAAGAAAACAGCACCAGAAATTCGTATGATAGGTAATTTTAGCGCCCAATATTAAATATCTTAAAAATATAAAATATTATTTATATAAAATTTGAAATTTGAAAAAATTATCAATATAATGTAATTATTTTTAATGTGTAACAGAAAATAATTTATTATAACAAAGCTTTTCACGTTTATAAGTTTTTGATTTTTTTGAAACAAACTAATTTTTTTAAAATTTTTTAATATGTTGTATAATTAATAGCCAAGGATTAATTTTTCAACAGATTTTTAATATTATATTTAATAGTAAATTGTTATTTACATTTTTGAGCTTGGTTTATTATTTGACAAGACTTTTAATTTCAAAAAAAAATTGAAAGTATAAATTGCATAATAAATAAGTATTATATTAGTTGCAATCTATATACAATTTTTTAATAATTATTTTTTATTTAATTCTGTTTTATTTTGTTTTTAGATAAGATTTTTTATTTTTATAACAATTTAATTGAGCTATTTTTATTGTTTTTTTATTTAATTTAATTTTTATAATTTTAATATTGTTTCCCAATGATTGCATTAAACTATAGCTGATAACAGCACAGCAATTCTGGACAAAAGAAATCTAAAAGAAAGGGATATTTTGAGAATGTTTTTATCTGTTTTATAAACACAATATTATTGAAATAAATAAAGCATAAATAATCAATTAATTTTAATAATGAACAAACTCTAGTCTTCCAGATAATATTGATTTTAACCATAATTTACAAGTTGTTTCTAAATGTTAGCCTTAGTTATTTAAATTATTTGAAGCAAAAAATTCATATATTTTGAGTTTTTTGTTTACAAATTTATACAAAACAGAAAATTCAATAAAATTTTAAAAATACATAATTAATTATCATGGAAATTATTAAGCAGATTTTTTGTTTATGAAAATTTGCAAATAATAATTCAATTATGGTCTTACCAAAAAAAATGCTATTTTTTATATTATAATTACCTATTAATATTTATACATGCAATTTCTTTCTTTATTAACAACACTTAATCTCCCCAAACCAATTGCTACTTTTTATTCCTACTAATATCAATATTTTTATTGAGGATATACCATATTTCGTATTTTAAAATTTCATGCTTGACCAAATCAAATATTATTATCAGCATTATTTTCAACGAAGTTTTTTATTATTAAAACCCTATGCCTGTTATATTATTTCTATTAATGAGTTTCGTTATAAGCTCAGTAATTTTAAAAATTATTTTTATTGCTTGATTTTATAATATCTTAATTTGATTCCGTTTTCAAAACACTTAATCACCAGTTAAACGCCAGGAAACAAATGAATTAAATTCAAAATTTGATGGATATGCTTTAAACATATTCATTAAGATCTATTTTCTTAGTTAACACTTAACTGCCCCAATTTTTTTAATGGTTTCCATCTACATTAAAAAATAGCAATAATATGAACATAAATTTTTTATTTAGGCATCACAATTTCGGAGTTAGCTGATTTTTATTATAATATGTTTGCCTTGGTCGAAAATCATTTCTTAACTTTATTCTTGACTAGGTAGCATACTTTTATTTTTAACAAAGCTTTTGGTTTAATTATCAGTAGTTATTTTTCTATTTTCAATTGTATTATTCTCTGTTTTTAGTTTTGAAATGTTTTAATTAATTGAAAAAATGTAATAATAATCTAATTTAAAAGATATACGATTGGAATTTATAAATATAACAAATAATAACATAAATAAAAAATTAAATTAATTAAAAATCCGGTTGTCTGGTCACATGTATATAACACGTGAGTTATGTCTACTATGTATCATTTCTGTTACGTAATCGTAGATAGTGGTTGGATCATACTTAGTAAATAATGAATAATAGCAAACAAGCTAAATTATTACTTTATTTAACATGTTCAAAATGGTTTAATAGATCTAAACATAAAAGCCAAAAAAAAATAAAACTTTTCAATTAACAAAACTGGTAGCAAAAAATATTACTATTCAATATTTTATTAATATTTAAGATATTGAAAAACTTTTATTCAAATATAATTGAAAATTTGTTAACTTAAACCAAATATGTGTTATTATTATATATATTTTTATTTTGTATTTTATAAAATAATATATTAAATCAAATTAGAATAATACAATTAATTAAAATAATGTATAAAAAATCATTTATATATATAATATAAAAAAATAATTATCGCAATAAAAATTAATTTTTTCATAATAATATTGATTTTACAATATTTTTATGATCATTATTATTTATTTATTTTTAATTATAATTTGTTTAATAGCAAAAAATAACTATATATTAACATTTAATTATGTTCTATTTATTTATTTATTTGTATAATTTGTATTAATTCCCATTCAAATCGAGATAAAAATATTTTTAATTCGATGATTTATTCAATTTATTTTATAATTTTAAATATCAAATTATATTATAAATATATAAAATTATAGCAATTCATTTGTTATTATCGGATTCAAATATTTTTTTACATATAAAATAAACAAATTACTTTGTGATCATATTATGTGTAATAATAATAATAATGAATGATAAAAACTTAAACGTTTTTATTTCATTATGATCGTATCAATGAATTGATGAAAGAGCTTAAAGATAAATATAAATGCTTAAGATTTTAATAATTATAAGTAAAATAATTTTCAATTTATTTGAATGCCTCAAATTTTTGTATTACTATGAGTGGAATAGGTAAGTTGCAAATGAAAATCTATCAAGTCTGCTTTTGAAGACGATGCTGAATAAGAATGAAATTCTTTTCTAAAAAATAATAATCCAAAAAACACACTGCCCTAATGGAATCGCATTTTTGACTGATTATTTTAGTCTGATGGCTTAAATTTAATTAAGCCTTTATGGAACAAAATAGATATACATAGACTGTCTACTATACTTTTTAATAGTGGAAAAATTACAAATTGGCTGGAATAACATTCGAAATTGATTTTTATGAAAGATTAATTCGATGCCAAAAAGGGTTAGGAATGTGATAGAAGCAAAAGGTAGTTTATTAGCTGATCTAATATTTCATAATTAAAATTTGTATAGATTTTTGGTAATTAAATTTGTTTTATAATATATAGAAGTTTCAATTTACTAATAAATAGTGTTGTAAATAATTTAATCATTAAAATAGCTTTATTATAATTAAATAAATTTATAAAATTTAATTTTAAGTAATTTAAATTTTATTGTTTTTTTTTAATTAATATATTTAATTACAGATAATTGATATAAATTAAAATATTATTCGCAAATTTTTATAAATATAATTATTAAGTTTTAAATATGGGAAAAATTATAATATTTTATTAATAATAAATTTAAAAATAGATTTTTGAAACTTTTTAATCTATTATTAAGTTTAATATTTGATGATAAAAATTTGAATTACTGTATTTGTAAAATAAGTGCATTAGAACTGGTTTCTAGTTTTTAGTTAGTTTAATGTCGTACAAAAAATGCAAAAGTTATGTTTATGATTTAAATTTGTAAATATCAGATAAAATAGGTGAATTTTACTTTGTTAAAGTATTAAACTTTGAAAAATTTAATATTAATATTTATTTATTATTATTATGTATTATTTATTTAAAATAAAAAATAGCAATATTTTCAAAAAAATGCAGAAATTTTATAAAATTTTATTATTACTTTAGTGTTCAATAAAAAACAAACATTTTGGTTATATAATTAAATATAATTTGAAATACAGCAAAAAAAGCCAAATTTATTGTTAAAAAAGAAAATACGATTTTTAATCAACAAAAAATAATGATAATTACAAGTTTTTTATCTGTTTTATAAATACGATATTATTAAAAAAAATAAAACATAATCTTTAGTTAAACAATTACATAATCTTTAAAAATTTTTAAAAATAATTATTATTAAATTTTAATTTAAATATGAATTATTGTTCAATAATAAATACTAGATATTTTACTATAATTTTGTAATATATGTATAAAAACAAAAGCAACAAGATATTAATTTTATAAACTATTATAATTATTTCCAGTATTTATTTAACAATAAAAATCAATTTCAATGAATTTTATTAAATTTAACTCTTTTTTAATTATTGTAAATGAATTTACACTTTTTTAACTTGTAATAAAATAATTATTGCTAAAAGAACTGCATGATTAATTTTACATTATGTAATAAAATTACATAGTTTCCAATTAATATTGTTTTTAACCATAATTTACAAGTGGCTTCCAAATCTTGGCCTTAGTTATTTAAATTATAATATTTATTAAAAATAATCTTTATTACTTTTTAACTATATTTCATTTTTTTAGTCATATTATCTTTCATATTTTCTAGTTAATTATTCTTCCAATTATATTATTATCGTGTTGTTAATTATTCTTTTAATTCCATCATTCATTTAATTAATCACTCTTTAGTTAATCATCACTATATTATTTTACTTTACATCATTGATTGCAATATCTATAACTTATTAATAATCATAAATAGAATTTATTTCTCTATTAACAACTCTTTAGTCTGCTCAAAACCAATTACTGCCCACTTTGTGACATCAGATCTTAAGATTAAGCTAATAATAGCCTTATTAGTACTGCGATGGAAGACGATGGGTGTCGTACTTCTTTCGAGCTTAATTTCTCGAATAGGGCTCAATTTTTCTTTTTTTCTAAATGTTTTTTTATGATAAATTTTATAAAAACGAGAGAGAAAAGAGTAATCTAAAAATTTATATGGTATGCATGTCGAAAGGAATATTGAATTTTTCAATTATTAATAACTTAATGAATCACTTCTATGACATATTTTCAAAAAAATCAATTACAAGAACAGCAACCTTATTCGATGGTTATGGTGTCCTCCTTTGCAATATTAACTGTCATCTGCGTTTGAAATGTTAATTCAACTTTGTTTCTGGTGCTTTTATGCCGGCCGAAGGTGGGTATTGAAGGATACGGCTCATTCATTCGATTTAAAATTCATTATTAGCAACCATTTTCATGAGGAAAGTTGTTCATTATTTATTATTTGATTATGACAATATTTAATTTAGACATAACGTTATTTATTTAAAAATCCGATTGTTCGTTCCGATTTCTCTTGTCATTTAAGCTCTTTAAAAGGTATATAATTGTAAATAAAAAGATTATCAATCAGCAAAAGCGATGAAATTCAACACAAAAACGATTGTTTTCTGGCAACATGTTATCCAAAAAGAGTTTATCCAGAAAGACGAAATTGTACCCAACTCTTGTTTCTTTAAAGTACGGTATTTGGCTTATTGATCTATTGCTTTAACGATAAACTCTTATGGTCGCAAAAAAAGAAGCTGAGTATCATTATTTTTAATTGAATTTCATACCAAATAAATGTGTCATCTGATTTTTTACAGTTAACAATCACACTAATATGTAGTTATTATTAAATAAATTCATCAAAAATGGGTTGTATTGACGAACTAAAATTATAAAAGACCTTCAGACTAGAGCACAGCAAAAAGAAGTCAACAACCGAATTCTAGGACACTTTTCCCGGAATCACACACAATTTTGTAACACTAAATAAGATCCTTAGAACGGATAAGTGGCGCAACTACCAAGTCCTTTTTTGTACTATTTAGTCAACTATTTAATCAGTTTACCTTCCTCCGTTCAATCGGTTCATGTGTTAAAATTTGGTTGAAAACCGTTTTCTTCATGAATGAACGTCATTATTGCCCGGAATGCGACCAACGACTTGGTGACAACACGTGGTGGTGTAAACCATGCCAATCACGCCATTTTGAGGAGAATTTTGATAATTGGACGACGGGTGATGAGGAGATTGATGATTTTATCAAACTCACACAAAAACAAGCAAACGAAGTTACCGAGTATTTAGAATTTATTCCATTTAAAGATTTCCTCAATTTCCTCCAGTATGATAAAGTTGAAGTTGGAACTATTTACTCTGCCAATTGGCAAACTGGACCATTAGAGGCTTGGGACGTGGATGAAAAAAGATTTGTTGCCAAACGCCCTTTAATCAAGGTGGCACTTTGTCAATTGGGTAGTACACCAAGTAATTTTTTGAAAGAGGTTCATATTAAATTTCAAAATAGGTTAAACTTAAAGTCACCGCTGAAAACTCACATTAATGATTTTTCGCAGCTCAAGCTTCATTATTATGCTCGAACTCAAAACGGTCTAATGGTTAGATTGTTTGGTGTCACACGTAGCAATAAAAACCTGATGATGGTCTCAGAAACCTGTGAGTGGGATGTAAGGCATTATGTTTCCCATCACTGGATAAGTCTTGAATGGCAAAAGAAAATTGCCATCTTGTATTCGATCGCCTGTGGATTGGAAGAGTTCCACGATAGAAATAACCCAAGAAAAGAACTTCAAAACACTACCATCAAAATTGTAAAGTCGCATATTGAAATTTCTCTGGAAGAATTTGGTTTCCCTGACTCACATCAGCTAGTTCCAGTGATCGGTTATTATCAATTTGATATATTGCCCTTCTTTGCACCAGAGATACTTGATGAAGGAAATCGCTATTACCCCCAGTCTGATATATATACCTTTGGAATGTTAATGTGGGAATTTGCCGCCAATCGACCCCCGTTTTACAAGCAACCACGGGATTTTGAGTTTGTAAAAAATATTCGCCAAGGTCTTCTTCATCCAAAACCAAATTCACATACACCACCATGCTATTGTAAATTGATGGAAAGATGTTGGTCAGAATATGAGCAGAGGCCAACGTTTTCGGAATTAGTAGAGATTCTAAGAGATTGGCATCTTTATTCCAAAGAAAAGGCGGTATTTAGGATTGCTGAGAACCTGCGAAAGAAAATGTTTAAGAATA
The DNA here is from genome assembly GCA_016748015.1 of Geosiphon pyriformis. Taxonomy (NCBI): domain Eukaryota; kingdom Fungi; phylum Glomeromycota; class Glomeromycetes; order Archaeosporales; family Geosiphonaceae; genus Geosiphon; species Geosiphon pyriformis. Next base: position 80,996 of record JAAOMT010000471.1, on the reverse strand, counting down.
AAGGATTAGACACAAATCCTGATAAGATGTTGCCAGTTCTCAAATCTCATCCTCAGGCAATTTATGTTACTCGATTAATAAAGTTTCCTGTAATGAATCCCTCACGTCAATCTCTCTCAGATGTCAACGACCCTGTCAATCAATCAACTGAAAACAGCGCCTCGGTCCTAGTCAGTGATAATAGTAAGTAATTTTCATAATAATAATTGAGATTTCTTTTCAAATTAAAATAAAGCATTGAAAAGCATAAATTATTTTTTAGGTTTTTTCACGGATCGGTCAATTATACAGCTTCGTGCTCAGTATCCAGAACCAGTTCCATTGGAGGATCATGTTCAGAAACAGGTTTAACTTTCGCTTTAATTTGATTGCCAAGGATTTATCATTTTACATGCTATTCAATCAAAACCATTTAACCATAGCTGTCCCTGAGGATTGTTAAGAAAGAAGAATGATCTATTGATTTTATTCTCACCTTTTTTTCATTCACATGATTAAAAATCAACGAGGAAATTAATGGGTTTTATTTTTGAATATATTGTTTTTAAAAAGGAAATTATTCTATTGATAGAGTTTTTAAAATAGCTCTTTAATGAAACTAAGTTAATAATAATAACGAAATTGGCCTGAAATACTTCCCTTGCGTCAACATTTTTTGCCCATTTTAGAATTGTTTTTTACATTTATCAAAATTTAATATCATAGGTTTTATTATTAATTTTAATGTCTTTCGTAATATTATAAATAATTAATAATTTTCAATTCTTCAGTTTGAAAAACCATATCAACAACGATATTAGACTCATTATAGTTTATTAAATAATTTCTTACAGAAGAAATAAAAATTTCGAGAATAAATATTTGACAAGAGCATATGGTAACCGTGGATAGCTTTAAGATTCTTATTTAAAGAATTTTGACACATATAGTGGTTGATTAAAATATTATTTTAAAATATATTAAATGTACAATTCCAACTTAAATAATTAAAAATTCAAATAATGATGATATATTTAAATTAATTTCTGGAATATAACAAATATGTTTGTTTAAAGTAATAATTCAAAAGATTTAATGCTAAATAAATAGGGTTGTGAAAACAAACCATCCTTCCTGACAATAAAACTTTGAATGATTTTAATATATTTGCTGAAATAAGAATTGTAATATTGCAAAAACATATATATTTTTAAAAAGTTAAACTTTAAAAAATAGATATTTAATATTTATTGATACTTATTTTGTACTGAGGGAAGTGGTAAAAGTGTATTTTTGAATAATTAGTTAATTTTTAAGAAAGTCAATAACCTAATTATTGACTTTTAATCATTGACTTGATCGTTAATACCAGAATTTTTAGCGGTTAAAAATAGTGAAATTATTATTATTATTATTATTCCAATTCTTAAATTTTGCTTATTTTTTTTATACCTACCATTGAATGATCTTATTAAATTTAATTTTCTTCCTTTTTACTGTTAAATAAGAATTGTGTTATTGAAAGTAAATCATGTTCCAAATGCCTGTTAGCAAACCTAAATTAACAAATATATATTTTAATAAAATAAGCGATTTAAAATAATTAAAGTCTAATTACTTTTTATACATATTCAGACTTAGCAAAAAGACATGTCTTATAATAAAATTTAAGTTTAAATTTAAAATCTTATTCAATTTTCGGGTTTAAAGGATTTCGCTTTGTAAAGACAAGAATGATGATGACAATAATAATGATGATGACAATAATAATGATGATGACAATGATAATGATGATGATGATGATGATGATTATGATGATAAAAATTCCTTGTAATGTCTGCTAACTCGGAGATTTTCAATAATATTTTAGTATAAAGTTGTGAAGGTAGTAAGCTAACTTAATTAGTAAAGGTGATTTTCATTCATTAGCTTTTGCTTTCAAATACTTTTCTGTTGTTGCTCCTCCATTTAGATAAAAATATGCAAGATTAAGTTGTGTATCTGAATGTTCCGCCTTTGCTGCTTTTGAATAGAGTTCAAATGCTTTTTGCTCATTCTTCGTTGTTCCTTCTCCATAATTCATAACAATTTCCAAGATTGTATTGTGCTTTTGTATCCCTCCTCTGCTGCATTTGAATAGAATTCAAATGCTTTTTCAAAGTTTTTCGTTGTTCCTTCTCCATTTTGATAAAAATAGGCATTTATGTCTCCTGCCTCTGCCCCTTTTTTGAATAGAGTTCAAATGCTTTTCTATGATCTTTTGAAGTACCAATTCCATAACTAAAGTAAAATTGTCCCAAAGAATCTTTTGCATTCGCTGCTTTCTGAAATATTAGAAATGCTTTTATTAAATTAGTAATAGTTTCAATCCAATGTTCTAAAGAAAAGCCGAGTAAAATATTATCTATCAAACGCTTTGGATTTTTCTTATTCAAGCAATCGGAACAAATCTTCAGGTGTTTTCTGATTGCTCGTGAGATATTTTTTCATTAATTCAGTAACTTTTAAATATTCACTAGCTGGAAAAATAGTCAAACCTGTCGAGGGTTAAAGTTGCATCTTCAATTAATGAAGTTGAGGATACTGATTTTTCAAGTAACGCGGAAAGTATTATCAAACTTTGAATATCTTTGTATGAGTAAAGAAAATCTTTTAAAGAGTTCGTCTTTGCTAATAAATAAAAAATAGATGCTTGCTTAATAAAGGTTAGACTTCCTCATTTAAATCACTTAATTAGCAAAAAAGACGAAGTATGCTTTTCATTATATTATTGCCATTTTTAGTTTAAATGAAAACTTAAAATTGAGTTACACTCTGCTAGTTTCAATAGCTTATAGATAAATTTATATGAAATTTTTCTATATGCATAAAATTAGATGGCTTCAGTAACAAGTTTAATCTAATTTCCTTGGCCCTCGTTTGGATAAGCTCTGATTAAGAAATTGCTTTATGAATTTTATGAATAATTAAACTTTAAAAATCCTAAACCTTGATATTCGGCCCAAAATCATTAAAATTTTTAAAGGTTAGATTTCATTATTTATATTCCTTAAACTGATAAAGATCTCCGAAACGGAATTCAGACTCAACTGACTGCAAAACGCGAACTATGCTTATTGTTATTTTTAGTTAAATTAAAACTTAAAATTGAATTACACTCCACTGGTTTCAATAGCTCATTGATAATCTTTTTTTGAGATGCCTAATTTAGTTCTAAGGTTTCAGATAGTCTTCGCTAGTCCTAAACGCTTTTTTAAATATCGGTGATAGCTTCAATAACAAGCTTACAAATAATTTTCTTGGTTCTCGTTTGCATAAAGTTTATCTCGGATTTAAGCAAGTCGATAAAATTAATTTAATTAAATAATTATCTAGAATACGGATAAAACTTTGAAAATATTTCGTTTTTTACTACCTCTTTTGTGATCTCTTGTCTTCTAAGACAAAGCATTTTTCTTGGAAAACTCTAGAATTTAATAGTATATTTTTATTCTTATTAAATTCTTTTGAAGCTAGCATAAAATCTAACCAAATTTGTTGTAGTTCTAAATTTCAAAATACTTAGATATTGAGTAATCCAACTTTTATTTTTTGGATTAATATCTTACTGAAACCGCCTAATCTCTGGTAAGTAATTTTGAAGAATTTCTGTATAAAATTGACCATCTATAATTCTAGTATTAAAAATATTTCCAAGTGGTTTGAAATTCTGAATATGTTGATTAGTATATTTGTATGTATTAGCATTAATATTCATTTAATAATTGAGGTAAAAGACATTAAAAACAGTGAACGATTTAAAACTGAATATCAAGTTAATATTAAAATTTGGAATTCTTTTATGATAAAGCAATTTTTAAATAATTTTTTGATTAAATTGTGTTGTATTAACTTGCTAAAATCAAAGAAAAACTTTACTTTAAATATGTGGCTAGAGCTGGTAGCTTTAGTAAAAAAAATTATTGAATAAACAATTATTGAAAAATAAATTATATACAAAATGTATTTTTTAGTCTATTTTCAAAATAAAAATAGTTTGAAATAAATTTTGTGAATAATATATGGAATGTGAATAAAATTAATTTATTGATAGTATTTTTAAATAACTAATTAATTTAAAAAGCTAAAATTAAATATTATGTAAAAGGGGTATTTAAGTGAATAGAGTATTGTGACAAATTTAGCAAAATAAATCCACATGTGAGAATAAGACTTATGAAACTATGAAATTTTCTCATCTGGAAAAATAGCATTTTTTATACTCTTTTATCACAACCCATCACAAGTTGTTAATTTCGTCATAATACTTCCCTTCGCCCAAATACCCCCTTTTACCTTTTGTATTTTAAAAAATTTCTCTTTCAACAATTTCTAAATATTTTAATATTTAGATAATTATTCATGCAAAAAAATTACACGTACTTTTATGTTTGAATTATAGACCTTATTACAAAAAACTGGCTTTAACTCTTAAAATTTTCATAAAGGATATAAAAAAACTAGTTTCTCAAGCAGAAAAAACTTTTCATTTACAAAAGTATTTCAAAGATAATTTATCTATTGAAAAATCCACTGCAATCACCCATTGTAATACCAAAATAAGGGCCGTAATGTTCTTGAATGCTATTCTCACCTGCGATCAATTGTCCAGAATTACATTCCTAAATTTTTATTTAATTGAATAAATCAATTCTGAAGCTTTATTAAACTCACAAATTTTGAAATAAAAAACATGCCAATAATAATAATAATAATAATAATAATAATATAAATATCTTCTACTACTAACCTTATTCTCCCCTGCCATATCATCTCCAGGAATCCAAAACTTTTCCGAAATAAAGTGGTTTATTCTGGATGAATATCTTTCTAAATTGAAAATTTCTTTGGCTATTCCACAATCCCATACAGCTTCTCCATCAAATAAAACAAATTCTTTATCTTCAGGACATTCACAATCTATTGGTCCAATCCATATTTCTCTTCCATGATGTTGCATTATTGAGCGTGGATTTTCAATTGGAAGAAAATGTGGGACGTAATCATTCCGGCGAGTAACTCTTGTAACCTTTGCCAAATCATTCATCATTCTGGCAAACATTATATTTCCCGTTCTTGGCTGACCATAAGTATAGATGGAAATATTAAGTGATTTTTTGAGTTTTTTAAAATGGGGTGGATGAGATCCAATAAAATCCATAATCGTAAATGATAAACCCGCTATCGCTGCATATGCTATTAATTTTGAAAATCAAAATTACTAAAGGAAAAAGTTTTCGTGAACAAAAAAATGTAAATCACTCACCACCACCCACGCCATGTCCACAAAAAGTAATATTCGTGAATCTCTCGTCTTCTAGATTATCATATATTTTTGATAGTATAGCAGTCATTATAATGTATACCTCGCCAAACCATTCTTTATCAACTAGTACTAATGCATTTGTTGACATTCCTGGAACACTGAATGGTACCAACTCATTTCTTCTATTTTCCCAGTCGGCTTTACTTAAAATAGGGGCTTTGAAATATACAACAATCTTTTTTAATACAATATCTTTCACTACGTTACCTGTTACATTTCATTGAATATGAAATAGTGAAAAAGTCATTTGAATTGAGGAGTCTTCAGACTCTTAAGAATAAAAAGCACTGAATGATTATAAAATACCAAAGATGTATTCGCCATGTTTCACAAAGCTTCCAACAGGATCAATTAAGAAGGGTGGCAAACAATAGGGCGTATTAGCACATAGAGCGTTCATTTTTAATAGTTCAATCTCGTCTCTTTGAGTGCTATCAAATGGTCGTTTTTTAAGGTATGGTTCTTTACCATTGTCTGTTCTTTTATAGAAAATATGATCATTATCAATTTGTGATGTTTTTGATAAAAATGGGATTCGAGGTGATCTTGAAAGTTTCTTGATTGATTTTGGAATATTTTCAAAAGGATAAAGTTTATTTCGTTTTGAATTTTGGAAATTCTTTAAAGTATTTCGGAATTTTAAACAATTCAAATGGAAAGAAATTGTTGTTAAAATAAAGAATACGAATATCAAAATGAATGAAGCGAAATAGAATGGGTTTAATTTTATTGAAAAAAATCGAAAATATTTAATAGAATTTCTTTGAATTCTATACATTTCTCTTTATGTTTATTCTGAAAAAAGTTTGCTAAATAAACTGCTCAATTCAAAAAGAGAAGAAAATTAATTTTTTAACTCGATATTTAAAATTATTCAGAGATTATCAGCGCCGGAATTAATTTTTTCGTAGATGATTTGAAACAATTAACAAATATTTCTCAATGATAGGCAAAAACTTTTTTGAAATCTGTAGTTTGTTATGAGATATCAAATATCATTAATTTAGCAAGATTCATTTAATATACATAATTTTATCATTTTCCGGAGCACTTGAACATATTTTTATAAAATCGATTAAAGAAACATTTAATTTAAAAAGTTACATTAGTACTAATTTACATTTAATTTTATTAATTGTCTTTTAAAATTTCCAAAAATTAAGCTTAAAATATCTTCAACTAATCACAAAAGATAATATTAAACAAATTATATTTTTAGAATTAGAATTAAAAAATGTAAATATATTATTAACCAAAATACCAATTAGAAAAATTTATAATAAAAACTCTATAATCAAAATATTCAAGAGATTCCAAAATGTCTGCTGAAAAGTGGAAAATGAAAAAACAAATATAAATTATTTTTCTGTTATTTTCTTAATTCCCGGTGTACATGTTTAAATTTTTTTCAATACAATCTTGAATACATATTTTTTGTATTTTAAAAAGTTAACACATTATATATTGTAAAAATATATCCCAAAAATAAAATTATGCTTATAAAAAATTTTTTTTTAGAATAAATCTTCAATTCATACTATTAATTTTTTTACAAATAGTTGATTTTGTAATTTTTCTAATTTTGTATTATTAATATGAATTAATATTTGATAAAATTAAATTATAATTTTTATTTTTTATCAATAAAATTTTTATATAAAACTTTCTTAAAATATGAACAAAAAATTTATTTTTAAAAATTACTCTATGCATTTAAAATTTTCCCGAAATATGGGAAATAAAAAGCCTTACTTTCAAATTTTAACAATGTACTCAAGTCTTTGGAAAAAATGTGCTACGACACATCAATTCAATATTTCAAATGATAAGAAAAATGTCATTTATAAATTGGGATTCTCCGTATATTTTTACTAAAGAAGAATATACTGCCCTGGTACAAGTATCGTTTGAATTCATTTTTAATATTACTGCTGGATTTCCTTTTTTATATACATTCCATAATGCCTTTTGGGATGCTTTCAATAAATCTTTTATAGATATCCCCAGAATTTGCGACCCATTCTTTGGATGCAAAAGTTGGTTATGAATTCTTCTTTCAAAAGTATCCCGCGAGTGTTCAATAAAATCAATTCTGGAGATTAATAATGATAATTTAGTCTTCTGTTGTTTGATCTAATCTTGAACATCTTTGGCACCTATTGGCAGAGCACTGTAATTTTGAAAAGAATACCCTCTTCACCTATCTAGATTGAATAGATAGCTGTAAGTTATGCTTTTAAACGTTTTAATACATGTATAAATATGGCTAAAATAACAGTCCTTGCCTTTTTTCGAAAACCAATCATTTACTTTAAAATTCGAATCAAAATATACATGGTTAGGAAATTTTTTTTATCGTGACGGAAATATGATTGCCTTGTTTTACGCCCAGAAATAAGATCTTCCCACGATTAAATCATAATGTTATGATCAAAGAAAAATATAAATTAAATTGTCAAGGAAAATATTCCTACAAGACTTGAGAATTTCTTTCAATCATGCCTTCTAATATTAAGGTACTATTCAAAGCATGTCCACCAAAGGGGCTACCATCCACTACAGAACACATGGAAATTAAACACGACTCCATCGACTTGGAAACATATCAGCTTGAAGATGGTGATATTTTACTTCGAAATTTATACCTTTCATTGGATCCTTATATGCGTGGTCGTATGCGTGATCCATCTATCAAATCTTACGTGGCGCCATTTGAAGTTGGTCATGTATTGGAAGGCTCTGGTGTTGCGGAAGTAATCAAAAGTAAAAATGAACAATACAAAGTCGGTGATTTGGTCACCGGATTCATTGGTAAGTAATTTTCGCATTGAGGTTTATTACGAGTATGTTGACATGATAATTTCGAAAATTTGTATTTTAGGTTGGGAGCAATATACCCATATTTCGAAGTCCAAGAAAACCAATCCTATGAAAATTTTAAAAGATGCTCGAGAAAATATTGACAAAATTCCTTTGAGTTATTATATTGATGTTCTAGGAGGACCAGGGTTAACAGCTTATGGCTCATTGAAAAGAATTGGACACCCAAAAGCTGGTGAAACGATCTTTGTAACTGTAAGGAATCTGAAGAATCACATTTGGTCTGGGCATTTTTCGAGTTACCAACTCACAAATCAGGGAATAATATTCTAGGCTGCTTCTGGAGCAGTTGGTCAAGTTGTTGGACAAATCGCAAAATTTCAAGGGCTACGAGTGGTTGGTTCAGCTGGTGAAGATGCCAAAGTGGATTACTTAATTAATGAATTGCATTTTGACGCTGCCTTTAATTACAAGAAAGTTGATCTTGATAAAGTAAAATTAATTTTTTATTTTGTAAACTGAATTTGCTCACTTTGGTTCAATATTAATCTTGAACCACATTTTTTAAAGAAACTCACTGAAACATGCCCAAATGGAATCGATATCTATTTTGACAATGTTGGGTAAACTCAACTTTCTTTTTGATGCCATAGCCATTGTTTAATTTTCGCCTTATACTAACTTTTATCTTAATGGTAATAATAGCGGTGAGACTCTAGACATTGTTTTAATGCACCTAAATTTGTACGCCCGTGTCATTGCTTGTGGAATGATTTCACAATACAATGCGACAGAAGAGTACGGGATTAAGAATTTAATGCAAATAATTGCCAAACGAATCCGGATCGAAGGATTTATCGTATTTGATTACTTTGATCTCTATGATGAGTTTTTCAACACTGTGAGGAATTGGTTATTAGAAGGAAAAATAGTTTATAAAGAAGATATTACTGAGGGAATCGAAAATGCTCCCGATGTTTTGATTAGCGTGTTCACGGGGAAAAATTTTGGGAAAGCTATAGTCAAAATTGCTGATTTGTGATTTTAATGTACAAAAATATTTGTAAGTTATGCTAAATTTCAGATTTCACATAAATTGATATAATATATATTAGCTATGCTTTAGCTTTTTTCGGATGTTTTTAAGTCAATTCTTCGTTCCTTTCTAATTTCTTTACATTATTGATTTATAATCACATTATTCGAATTAGCATATTAATAAACATTAGAAGTTGAGCATTGCGGCGGCAAAAATTTTACACTGTGTACTATCTTAGTGATCACAACACTTACAAAACTTGGCTCTTTTTAATCCAAGAAGATAAGGATCTTTTGGAAAGTTTAAAAGATAATTCCCTTGTTAACTTTATCGAAGCTCTTGAAAATGCTGCGATGCAAATTCTAACAGGTTTTAAAGTCCAATTTATAGTAATCGAGTATTTAGACCAGAATTTTGTGTATTAATATATAGAAAAAAAGGATTGTTGACCGTTTTAAAGACTGAAATTACAAAAAGTCAATCAATTTCCGATTAAAATAACTTATCAAATAACTTAAATTTTTTATGCTTTTTATTCGGGCCATTTCAATCTGATTCTGTATCGAGATCTTTTATTAGGATTGAGGCATAAGGTTTAGTTTTTTGAATTGTTGTATTATGTTTGCATCACATATTTTTGGTACTGCAGCAGAAGCAAATAGCTTAATATAGAGAAGTAATTTTCTTGACTATTTATTAATTCAGCATAATATTCATTGATCGCTGTTTTAGTTGCTTTACTATTGAGAGTGAGATGTGAAAATTTTGAGTTCTTTCTACATTGTTATGATGTTGTTATAATAAGCAAAAGACTTTGGAGTTGATTAATTTTGACACAAAGAAAAATTTCAAGACAATTGACTAGCCTCATACAGACTTCACTATTAATAAAAAGTAAAGAAAAGATAGATCTTGATTGGCACATTATATCCAGCACGAAAAGTTTTGGCCTGGTTAATAGTACAATTTTTTCAAGTTCCAACTGACAATGTAAAAAACATTCATAGTAGCTTTCAATAAAGTTTTGTTATGTTGCTTCTTGTTGATTTCTATTTTACAAGAAAATAGAATGACATATTGCATTAATTTTTTTGTTAAAAAGATAATTAGAATTCTAAATTTTATGCTTGCTCAATATTTTCTCTGAACTGAAATTAGTTGAACAAATTGATATAATTTCTCAAAGTTCAAAAAAATATTATGGGTTTTGAAATACAAGATATCACTCTTAGCTGCTTTATTTATTTTCTACAGTTCTTTTTTATAAATGAAATATATTCTTCTAAAATTGTTTTATTGACCAAGTGAAAAAAGATTGCGCGATAATTCCTAAATGGCATTTTGATTTAATGTTAACTCACCTAAATACATTAATAATTGATTTATGAATATCTTAATCGACTAAGTAATGATCCGAAAGTTTTCAATTGAAGCATCCGAAGTTAGTTTCTGGCTAAGCTTGTATTTGTTTATAACTTTATTCTCTTAATAATTTAGAAAACTTGTTACAATGTTATATTTAAATGATACCAAAGATGCTAGAGCTACCTAAATTGACAATAAAGACCTTGTGGAGAAACATTTGCTTTTAATTTTGGTCTTGGAAAATTTTGCTTAGGAGCATAGCCTTGGTTTCGGGATGCCTCGGAATGATTCGGACTTTATAAGGATTAGGATTTTGAACCAAAGTTTTAGGAGAAGGGCTTAAATCAATAGGGATAGATTTTCCCATTGCATCTTGATTTGGATTTTCGAATTTGAAAGCCCAAAGTAGCGTACTTGAGAGATAAAGTAGTTCGACCTCAGCCTGTCCAAAGTTTTGTTAAAAAAGATATTGTACTTGAAGATCTATAATATACATTCAAACTTACTAAATAAATTCCTGTACATATTCTTCTTCCAACCGAAAATGTATAATGATCTCGATTTTGATACGAGCCTTTGGCCGAAATGGCGAAACGTTCCTTTGAATCCATAAATCGATCTGGATTGAAAATATCGGGGTTTTCGTACCGAGTCTTGTCAGAGTTTAAGGCATAAATATTCAAAATAATTATTGAATTTTTTGGAATCTGATAACCCATATATGTATCATCTTGCTCAAGATATCTAAATATTATTGGGAGCTAGAAAAACAGAAGAATCATTCATGAGTTCTTGAAACAGCAGAAATTCAGTAATATATCGAAAAATATATAAACCACAGGAGCCTGACGAAGAGTTTCTTTAATGAGCGATTGGATATATGGAAGGGAGCTAAAGTCGGAAGTAGTTGGCAAACGTTCATGCCCAACTACTCTATCTAATTCTTCATGAGCTTTTTGCTGAAAGTCTGGATTATTAGCCAAATTTGCAATAAGCCAATATAAGTTAGTTGCCACGGTTTCCTATTTTTACATATAAAAAAAATATTATTAAAAGGTTAATATTTTTACAAAAACAATTAGATATAATATGAAATGTTATTTTTAACGTACTGTTCCTGCCAACAAAAAATCTTCACACAGTTTAATCACATCCAATTCATCAATTAGCCCTTCATCTTGCTTCCTCAAAAAATCTTGAGCAACAGATAGTTTCTTTGCCGGATCATTTTTTACCCTTTCCAACAAGCCTCGCGTTACTGCTTCCCACTCTTCACGTAATCGAAGAGTTTCTTCAAGCTCACTTCGGAAGGGAGGAAACCAAAATAAGAATGGATACCGACTTGGAATCAAATTTTTAAAAGTCCCCCGTCCAATGTATTTTTTAAAGAATTGATCTAACTTTATATAAAGGATATCTTCAAAATTTTCTAATTTAATTGCAAAAAGAACATTCAAAATAATGTTAAATGATGTGAAACGGAGATAATTTGAAAGATCAATTCCTTCAGATCCATTAGTATCCTTTAAAATCTTGGAAACTAGGTCACGGGTGCATTCTGCTATATTATTAGAGTAAGATTCGACTTTTCGTTGAGATAAAAAACCGTATGCTATTGAAGGCAAAAAATTAAAAAGTATCTTAGAAAATTATTATTGGAAAAAAATGAAAGCAAAGATTCGTTTTCTAACCTAAAGGCATTATTTTTTTACACCATGCATTATAAGGTGAAAAAAGAATACTTCTGTCGCGTGAAGAAAGAAGAAACAAATGGTTATATGGACGCGAGGAATAGATTGCACTTCCTATATTCATTGATAAAATGATTAATTTGGAAATAATTGGTAAGCTCTTAGATTAAAAAAAAAGAAGAGTCACGTTTTTGAAGCAGTTCGTCAACGACTTTAGGGCTGTTGAGGATAATCCAACGCATAGGACCCAAATGAATCATGAAAATTTCACCACAAGTTTCACTCCATTCAGCAAATCTGTAAAGAATTAATGTGTATTGACAAAAATGAGTGATTTCAACATGTACAGTAATTCTAATAAATATGAAATTAAAAAATGATGCAAACTTTTTATGCATATCCATTCCCAGCAAAAACATATGTCCTAATAAAATTTCAATCAAATTAAAAATTTTGGAATTTTCTGTAAAGAAAAAAACTAAAGATTTTACCAAAAAACGGAATACCGCCTGGTGGTACAGGCAAATGCTTTCCATCATTGATTTTTGATTTCGAGAATACGATTTTATAAAAGTAAAATGCGGCAATCAAGGCAATAAAGTATAAGAAAGCCATATTCAGAATTTCTTGTGAATTTTGAATGAATTACGATTTTAGGTTCAGAGGAAATTATTTATATGAATATTAGTAATTCTTCCATTTACCATCTAATATGGGCATCATCTGTGATTTCTTGATCCTCATGACTTTATTTATCAAATGTTTTCTCAATATTAATAATTAAATAAAATTCATTCAAAATTTTTAAAAAGCCCACATTTTGAAATTCCAGTTTAATATTAGTTGAATTTGTTATTCTTGAAAAAGTGTAGTTATTTTGAATCGATCCAGGAGAAGCTAATAAAAATGAATATTAAAGCTCTCAGATATTTTTTACGATATCTCAATTAATTTCCCGATCAAAAACTGAATATCTTATTTATTTCACTCACTATTATTAAGAGATAATTTGAGTATTTTTTTATTCGACAAAAATAGTTAATTGAGCGCTGAATCTAAATTAGATTTAAAACGATAATTTATATTATGTTGAATTTAAATTTGTGTTGTCAGCTCAACAAAAAATAATAGCTTAATTGTATGCATTTATAAAGAATGCTATATTAAAAAACAAAATAAATTTAAGTTTTATTTTAAAAAAAAATTCTTTGATTCAAATTTTTTTCTATTTAACAGATTTATATATATATATCTAAATACTATAATATTTTAATTTAAAAACTTGAATGATTTGAACACGCATTTATTCAAAAAAAAAATAGAATAATATTTTTTTTTTACTTTATTAACAGATTCAACTGGTTTTTGTTTGATATTATGATATGATATGAAAAAGTATCAAAGCCCCTAGTCTGAGTCTGGGGTGTACCTTTGTCATTTCAAATATTAATGTTAAGTTGTCCAAAAAAAATTACAATGGAAATAAACAAATTATTGTTCTACTTAATAAATTTATTTTGCATATTAGTTTCTAATCTAATTCTTGTTCAATTCAATTTAAAAGTCAAAATATTTTAAATGTTGAAAATGTGTTATTTTAAATTTTCATTTGCAATTGATTTACTTTATGGATCATTTTAATTTTTAAATTTTTTGAGTTTGAAAATAGTGTTTAAATTAAAAATGAATTCGAAAAAAAATAAATTGAAATAATTTTAAATCAATAATTGAAAATGTTCTTCCCTAAATCTATATATTTTAAAATTTTTCTAACCACAATCAAAAACAGAAATTCAATACTCTGTTCCATTATTACTATCACTCTCTTGAAATTTTTTTCTGGATTCATTTTATTTATCTATAAAGTGTTTTAATTGTTGCATTTAAAGAAATTAGATTTTTTTCGGCAGACAATCTTGTAAAAAGTACATTTGCATTATCTATTAATTTAACTGTGAATGTTTTAAGTATTAAAAAAAGTAATAAGAAGTGGTTAAAATTTATAGGTAAATAGATTCGTGTCACTTTAATTTTCTAAGTTTGAGGTTTTCAGCCACCTGAGCACAATATTGTGTATTTGCAAATAGTTAGAGTATTTTCTTAGCCAATTATAGTTTATAGACAAAATGAAAAATCACAAAGTATTTTAGTTTTGCCATTGACTATGCCGCAATAATAATCTTTTTTAAATTTTAAAATTAAATAAATATTTAATAATTTTATAAAACCTGTTTAAGAATACTGACTGACTTTGTCAATTATCATAGTAATGAATAATTCAAAAATAGAATTTTTTATAAATAATTAAACATTTAATGATTCATGCTAACAAATAACAAAGATTTTATGAAAGCTATTATTGAAAAAAAGCTGATATTGACAAAATATTTATATTTATATTAATTTTACTAGTTAAAAGAGCATATCAAAAATAAAATTATTTTTATTATTTAAAACTTTATGATATTTTAACTATTACCAAAAACATAAATTATTTTTATGTTGCTTAAATATATAATGATTATAAAAATTTTTATTAAAAAAACCTTATATTTATTGTAAAATTTAAAAAAGTCATAATATGTTTAAATTTATTTTATTGATTTAGTTAATAGTTTATAATAAATTTTACATTGTGCATTTTTTATATTAATTAATATTCATAATATGTTTGTTTGTATTCAATCTAGAAAAAAATTATATATTAGTTTCTATAAATATTATAAAATTGGTATTAAATATTTTGAATAAAAAAGCTATATTTTTCCCAGAACCATATAACTAAAAGTTTTTTGATAAAAATAGCCTAATAATTTTTCGTTATTTAATTAATATATTATTAGAATTTAAGATCCATAATTTTAATTTTAAATTATAAGATAAAGTTTTCTTTTTAAATTAATATGATTATATAATATAGTACAAGTAAATGTAATTATTACTAAATAAAAAAACTTAATATTAATGAAAAATTGAAATTGTTTAATTTTAATTATAAAATTTCAATTTGTTATTTTGTAAAAGCTCTAAATTAATTATTTTGAGAAAATCATCAAAAACCTTTTTTTTGTAATAAATAAAACTTTTAATTGACTATAATATTATTATTATTATTATTTTAGAAATAATTAAATAATAAATTACAATATTTTAACATAATGTTTCTATATTACTATAGTTTATTAATAACAATTTTTTTTAAATTAATAAAAATAAAAATTAGTTAGTTTAAAAAAATTAATTATGTTTAATGGATGTCAACTTTAATTTAATTTAATTTTTAATTGATTACCTATTTATTTCAGATTTATCATTAAAATGTTCTCTTAAACTATTTAGGCATCACTCTTTTCTCCAAGAGAATATTTAACTGCGAGAAAAGTGAAACTTTTTCTGGATAGTTTTAAAATATATGACTGTTGGAAATAAATTTATTTCTGTTTCTACTAATATAAACTATCATTATGCTATAGAGAAATAAAATGCTTGTGCATTTATTTTTTAAAATGTTTAAGAAAATATCCATTGCTTCTAAAAATTTAGAAGGGAATTCAAAGATGCTTTTTTCTTTCAAATTATAGCTTTATTTTGAATAACTCAGATATTTTTGGCAATTTGATGTCAAAGATTAAAATTACTACTAAATATTATCAAAGTTAAAAAAAAACTTGGTAAAAACATGAGAAATCCTAAATTATTTATAATAAAACTTATCACCCTTGATGTCTATCACATATTCCCTGTGCTGATATATAAGTTTTATTTTTGGAATTCCGAGTACTTTAAATTTTCAATACAAACAATTTCTTATTAATCATATTTATATTTATTCTTTTAATTTTATTATGTAAAGTCTTTTAAGTTCATCAGTATTTAAAAGTACCAGTTTCATTATGCAGTTAATGAAAAATAAAAACGATGACAGTAGGGCACTGTCTATAGTATTCCTAATTAAGGTTGGGTACACTATAGAATTTTAAATTTAAAAAATTGTATGCTGGTATTTTATATGTTTATTATTTGTTGTTACATATTTAATCTTCTTAACTTTTAATACATGTTGCATTATTTTCATAACTTTCGTCATCACTTTTATTAATATTACAATCTTCCTTTTCTATAATATGATTATTTTCATGTATTTTGCTTTCTTGTTGAAAATGAATTCCGATAGTGTTAATAATATTAGATTTTACAGGCAAAAAATTGAGAAATAATTTTTCCATCAGTTTCATTCGAAATTTTAATGATCTTTAAATTAATAAAATTTCACTCATTCAGCAATTGTTGTACAGGGTAGTCATTTTGATTTTGCCAGAAGGAGTGTATTCTTTGATTTCTTTTGCGATCCATTCATTATAAATGCGATGAATCTGTAATAAAAATTATTAAATATTAATTTGATTATCTTAGTTTTTGAAAAGTTTATTAAGAGCTATATCTAATGATTGAAGTTGTGATGTTAAAGCTCCAGAAAATTGCTGCCATATTATCCTCTTGTAAAGTATCCCTCATATTTAGTACCCCCACGCATGTATAATACCCTGGGTACTATAGGCAGTGGTCTACGGTAATTTTTCGAAAATTAAGATTGATAATGTCTTTCTCAAATCATATTTTATTACAAGGAAATTAAACAACTTGGGGCTAATTTGTTATTCCATCTTAAGGTTGATTTGAGTATAAAAAAATCTAGTAGATAATTGATTGTATAGTTAAATTATAGGATAACTATAAAAATATATATTCTAACTTTTTAACTCTTACTTACCTACAGGCAAATAGACTAATTTTTTTATAAAGTAAATTAATGTAAAAGTAAATTAATGCAAATTAATGTAAATTTTAAATATCATGTAAAATAATTAAATCAATGAATTAATTAATATAAAATAGATGAACTAACCTTTAGAAAAATCAATTTTTTGCAAAGTTAAAATACGACTTGTATAAACTGCTCCTGGATGAATGCTCATTTTCGTTGTTGTTGTTGTTGTTGTTTTTGTTGTTGAGTCGTCGCCTTCTGCCATTTCTTTTACGTATTTCTCTGATTCTAAATACTGTTTATACTCTTTATCTATAATTCCCTGATATCTAAATTTCGACTTAAAACGCATATAAAACTTCAAAAGTTCCCTCAACTTGGCCCTAATTTCTTTCGCAGTAGGACGATTTTCAGGATTAACATCCCAACACTTTACAATTATTTCGGTAATACAAGGTGGAATAAGTGGAGAGGTAATCTTAGGTCTTTGACCATTTAAAATAGCCATTATAAGGATGGCGTCATGAGAACAATCATGAAAAGGAGGCTTTCCGGTTGCTAATTCCCATAATAACATGGCAAAACTATAAATATCACCAGCCATTGTAAATTTTTCTCCTCTTAAAACTTCTGGTGGAATGTATGGAACCACTCCATATATCTTTTTTTCCTTCTTGACTTTTCCTGTTTTTATTGTTGTTGTTTTTGTTGCTGTTATTGCTGTTGTTGCGGTTGCTTCATGGTTTACTGGTTGACATAACCAGATGTCGCGAATCTGTATGCTCTCGTAAATATCGTAACTAGATTCATATTTTAGGATGTTGCCCGAGTGTAAGTCACGATGAACTATACCAGAAGAATGAATTGAAATAAGTCCTTCAGCTATTCTCTGGGCAATCTCTAATTTTTCCAACCACCCCTTCAAATGAAAATTTGTTGATAAATATTTTCGCATATCTCCATGTTTGGCAAACTCCATCACAATTCCATACTCGAGCGTTTCAGCATTTTGTGTAATACCATAGATTGAAGAGATATAATCACTTAAATAGCCACTGTTATTAATTTCAATAACTCTTTGAATATTTAACTGTCAACACAATGTAAAAAAGTAAGTAAGTAGATAATATATAGAGTAAAAATAAATAATAATAGGTAAATATGAATTGATTTAATATGAATTAACAATAATAATAATAATAATAATAATAATAATAATAATAATAATAATAATAATAATAGTTTGTTTACCTCTTTAAACACTTCTTCACTGTTCTTTGACATAATTTTTATTGCTACATCACCCTCTAATCTCCATCTTTTATATTCCATTGAACCATAATGTTTCAGAGTATATTCATTAATTAATCCATCAATTATAGTTGCTGTATAAATTCTACTGAATCCTCCTCTATCAATTTCTTTGATATTCGACAAACGCTCCCATGAAATCCATTCATAATAAAGAAAATTAGCCTTATAACTGTTAGACCGATTAGGTGGAATATAGATTGGACTCTTAATTATTTCATCAACATCTTTATTGCCGCTTGAAAAGTCGTGGTAAAGTTTTTTTAAAAATATGAACCAGCATGCGCTACAACGATTAGAATTATTATTTAGAATACTCTCTTGACAGAGTGAACACAGGTTGCAATCATGTATTTCTGAATGAGTTCTTGTGATTTCTTTGTTTTCCATGATGTGTATAAGCGGAGATAAAATATTAAATGTGAAGAGGTTATAATTCGAAGAGAGCTTTTTTATATCGTACGTTAAGAAAGTAAGTGATTTCTTAAAAGGCAGAGTCCCTATTTTATACTGCTGCTTCTCTATGTTATCAAATAACAAAATATCGAAACTATTATTTGCTACAAATTGATTACACAAGTTTAACTATAAATAGATTTAGTAGCTATAATACCGGTCGTCTCATTGCTTAAACGAGTATTTCAATTTATTTATTTGTAGAACAACAACAACACAATAATAATAATTATAATAATAATAATAACCGCTTTAGGGTTCCTGTGAACCAGGGAAAATAACATTTCAAGACTCTAAATAAAATCAATATAAGAATTAAAAAGATTTTTAAAAATTGAGATGTAATTCATTTTCTAAATATTAAAAGACTTAATCTATTGAAATAAAATATTTTTGATATTATGCTTTAATAATAGATATTTTATTAATATAATTATTTTTTCTTAGTTTAATTTTGTCTAATACTAAAACAAAAAAGTTTTATTAACGGCTGCTTTTCATTTCTTATTTTGTTTACTCTCAATTTTTCTTTAAAACTAACTTTGAATGCTTCAATCGAAAACTTCATTTCATAAATTATTCGATCAAATTATTTATAAACCTATTAATTCCCGCTGCTTATCAATATCTTTAATTCTAATATTTCATAATAATGAAATTAAAGATTGATGAAACTTAACATACATTCTTTTAATATAAAATAATACTATAATTTTTATAAATTCAAAATAAATTTAATATTTAATTTTTTTGAAATATACCTTAAATTACAAATAATATTAAATTAGAATGAAAATCAACATTTAGATTTAAATTTAAAAAATTAAAAACTAAAATATTATAAAAAATATTATTCTGAATATTTATAATTCGTCTAAATAAATAAAGTATTTTCCCATTTTATAAATCAAAAATTTTAATATACATTAATAACAATAAATTATACTTTTTATAATTATACTTAATTTTGCAATTTTTTATTGCTAATTGAAATTTAACTCTAATCCCTATTTCACATTAAAAATAGCAAGATATTGAAAAATAAAATTGTCTTTTTTTATTCATTTCAACGATTATTACAATTGATATCTTATTAATTACTTTGCTAAAATTATTTAGCCTATATTGTTTACTTTTTAATCAAATTCGTTTCTAAAAAAGATTTTGAAAGCAGAAAAAACACCAATTATCAGATAATATTTTCAGTTATCTTTAGCCAATTACTTCTTAAGTTTAAAGATTTAAATCATTAAATTTATAATTAAATAGCTGTTTATCAATTAATTGATGCTTTTTCAAGCAATTTAGACTTCTTATTCTAAACTCTTAATATAATGGTTCAATCAAATGTTCTTATAGGCCAAGATATTTTATTAGCCTTGTAATGAATTCAAATTGTTTTTGGTTAATAAAATACAATTTTTCTTATTTTTATTCCAAAGTGATATTCAAGACCCAATTAAATAGCTATGTTACCATCAATTTTGCCAAAACGCAAAGAGTAATCGGCAGGACGATAGAATACAAGATCAGAAATAACAACTTTTAAAGATTCGATTTTAAAATAAGTAAATTGCCAGGATGTAAGTTCCCATACACCAGTGTATAAATCTTAGGCCTGATATAGAATACAAAGAAAAATGCTTCAAGTAAATGTGTTTTGTTCTTCTTTAGAAATGCTGAAGTCTTCATGTTTTGCAAAAGGTAAAATTTATCGGTTATAAGATATCTGCAAGGGGCATTTTTTGATGGTAGAAAAAGAAATAGAAATAGAAATAATAAATTTTTTTAAATTTCTTAAAAGAAAATACTTCATTTGTATGGATTATTTCCATATTTTGGCTATTTTTAAGATGTTTTAAAACAACTTTTGTAACCCATTTCGCTCATACTTTTGATTTTTCTTATCCTAAAATAGAATTATTCCTCTCCCATGTATCTTTTTTAACAGCATAAATCATCCAACTCCCACGTGACCTAAAGATTTGATCTCATTGAGATAATTTATTCAAGCCATCTCAGAAATGTGAAATGGCACTTTGGGAACTGGCTTTAAATATGTTGACATCATTTTTATCAGTATCACTAAATGGACGTATAGAAGATCCACTAATGATGATACCCAAGTTGCCACATTTAGAACACTTAAATCCATTTGAAAGTGATCAAAGAAAATTTCAAAATCTAAACTTTTAATTTTGGAATTGTAAATAAAATGTTCCATGTCATCAATCACTAGGAAAACTCAAGTTATTTTCCTCTGATGGTTTTAAATAGAGTTCAAATGCTTTTTAACCATTTTGATAACTGTTTTTAAGTGGAGGTTAAATATTTTTTCGTTGGTCCCTATTTATCTTGATAATACATTCCATAATTGTTATGTTCACTTGTATTTCCCACTTTTAGGAATTTTTCATTGTTCCCAATCATTTTTGATACCAGTTTCCAAGATTTAATTGCGAAACTAAATCTTCCACTTCTGCTGCTTTGAAATAGAGTTCAAATGATTTTTCTAAATTTTTGGTCATTCCTTCTCTATCAAAATAACAAACTCCGTGATTGCACTGTGCTTTTGTATCTCCGCTTCTGCTGCTTTTGAATACAATGCTCATAAACTCTAAGCCTAATAGATTGACCAATCCAAAAGATCATGATCATGATTTACAAAATGCAATCACAATAGTCAATCTATGATATTTTTTGGTATGCTATAAAGCAAAAATCAAACAAATAAAATCTCTATAATATATAGATTTTTTATGCATTTTTTCTATGTCTAATAAATCCTAAAAAAATTTTGATCTTTATTTTGTTATATTCATAAATGAAATTTAGCATAATAAAATAAATACCTGTAGATTTAACAAATTCGGGTAAATTTAATAAAGCTTGTTCAGACCATTGTATCGAAATTTGTGGTTTTTTTAGATAATAATATCAATGTATATCAAGATTTTTCCTAATAGGTAAATTTAACTGGATCTATAATATCATAAAAAATAATAGAGTTTTAAAATAATTTTTATCATAAAATATTACTTGCTACTCGAATTCCTAAAACACCAAATTGATTTTTTTCCAAAACATACCATTATTGGTTCTCACCACAATTTTATTTCTTTTTTTCTTTTTTTTAGTATTGCTACAAAATAAATGTAAGCATTACCCAAATACAAGCTTAAATATTTTACCTTTCCGTTTTTGTAAATACATATAATCTGGTAGCTTTCCAAAATATTCTTCTCCTTTTCTCTTTGCACTAGCTATACTTTGTCGCTCTGCACTAAAAGTAAAATTTTAAAAACATAACTTTTGGTAATAAAAAAACTTTTTTTAATATAAAACTTTACGTGCTGATAAAGGCAAATTGCCTATATGGAAGCTCTTTTAATGATACTTGAAATAAGGGGATTAATATTTCTGTTACATATGTCCCTTCACTTTGGTTTTCATAAGTTCAAGTCCAAATGCTGGATTTATCCAAAAATCAGCTCTAAAAATCAATAATTTAAAAATTTTATAAAAAATCTTCTTGAAAATTACTTGCAATATATCAAGAATGTCTTGGGTAATATCCATAAAAATTTTATTCATTTCCTTCCATTTTTTATCATGTGTAAATTTTATACTTGAATTTTCTGTATATTTTTCTGAAAAATCTGAAATAAACTCATAGCATTATCTTGAATTAAGTTTGGAAGCGTGCTGGTTTCTGTTAAAGGATCAATTTAATAAAATGTTGATTAGAACAAAAAAAACAAAGTTGCTCTTACCATGCTGTTTAGGTAACAACAATTCTATTATAATTGAATCATTACTTATAACCAAACTGGTATATTTTGATGAATTTCTATAAAAAAAGAAGATAAATCACTTGAAAGCCTCCTTTGTAAATATATTATATTTTTCTTTATCATATCATCATCAAAAGAAACTTGTTCACTCTTTATAAATTTCTAAATATTAGTTTATATTGTTGTTACAAAAAGAAATCCATCATATTATTTTCAATGTTCCAATTTTATGTAGACTACAAATAGATTCATAGGCACATTCAAATTAGTGCAAAATAATATTTTGTTAATTTAAGTTGGTAATATATACATTACTTATTTCTTATTTACATGGACTATTAGAAATTTTATAAAGTTTTTTGTTTGGCCACCACAAAAACAATAACTTATTTGAATATTAATCCATAGAGCCAAAATACTTTTTACTATATTCAAAATGATAACTTGAACTTGTAGGCTTGAATACCTTTCACTATATTTAAAGTTATAATTTGTATTTGCAGGCTCAGAAACCTTCTACCACATTCGAATTTAAAACTTGCACTTGTAGACTCTGGTATTTATTTGAATTTGTTATATAGTATTTTTACTATTATCATATATATATGAAAAAATTGACCAAAAAAATGAATGATTAACTTCTAAAAGAAAATATAAAATGCTTAAAATCTTTACCAACAATATTTTTTATTAATTGAATTGCATCAATGTCTAATGGTATTTACTTTAAGAAAAAACAATTTATGTAAATTATAAACAAAATAAAAAGTTCAAAGTGTTTAATAGACTGGCTTTTCTTTAGAAAATAAGATTGGAAATTATTTCTAATTTAACAAAAACATTTTTAAAATTGCAAAAAGCAGCAAAGGAAAAGTTTTTTTTGAAAAATTTTTCTTAGGTTATTGCTATAATAACTTACTCTATACTTTATAAAATTGATAAAAAGCATTTAAGCTCTATTCAAAAGCTGTAGTTGAGATTTATTTGCACAATACAGCCTTACATAATATTATAATAATGGAATTGGTACTTTAAAAAATTGAGAAAAAACAGCAGAAAGGAGAGATTTAAATACACAATACATTTTTGGACTTTGTTATAATAATAAATGAGTAAGAATGAAAATCTTTAAAAAAGCATTTGAAATCTATTTAAAAGCAGTAGAGATGGGAAGTTTACTTGTGCAATTCACTCTTAGATATTGTTATCAAAATAGAAAAGAAATAATGAAAAAGCATTTAAATTCTATTCAATAGTAGTAGAAGCAGAAAGTTACTTAAACAAAACAAATTTAGAACATATTATTCAAATAGACTGGAAATAATGAAAGATCTAGAAAAAGTAAGATATCTAAGTTCACAAACCAATATTGAAATATATTGTCAAAATAAATAGAGAACAGCAAAAAATCTAGAAATATTTGAATACTATTTAAAAACAAAAAGACAGAAAATCAAAATGCATTTGGGTATTACTATTAAAATAGATAGGGAACTCTGAAATTTTCTAAAAATGAATGAAACAACTCTTACTTAGAAAATAGTTTTCATATGTTTTTTAGAGTTGTTAATAACCCAATATTTATAAATGATTCAAATCTGGTGTATAGGAATTTACACTTTGAAAATATCTTTGTTTGAAAACAAATCCTTAAAAGTTGTTATTTTTAATCTTGAATTCTATTGTTTTGCTAATTACTCTCTACAGTCTGGTAATATTTAAGATGTTTTTGAGTGTCTTACACCCAAAATTTGCAAGAATTTTTCATATTAAGTATAGCAATATATACAGCTTTGCCATCATTTCCTGTGAAATTATTTGAAAAGAAAAAACTTTTGAATAAAACAGATCCTATACATGTATACTATGATGTAATTAATAGAAAGTATTCTGTGATCAAAAACATACATTAGCTTATTATAACATTGCAAAAGAATCTCAAAAAAGAGTTATTACTGCTTATGATAATTGTAACTTAAATCAACAAGCCTTAACTCAGAAGAGACATAAGATGCTATCCGAAATATAACAAAAATATAGAGATTAATTTATTTCAGACCTTAATTTTTTACAAAATATAAGTCTTTTATTTATTATATTTAATATTTTTGTAAACTTTTTTGGTTTAACCATCTTTTTTAGAGTTGGAATTGAATTTACACAATTGATGACAATATTTAACTTAGAATAGATAAAGAATTTTAAGGAAGATTTAGTTTTTGATTTTATATTTAAAAGTATTATATAGGCTATTACATATTAATTGAGTGTGAAGGTTATTGACTGTAAAGCATGCTGTAATAAGTGAGCATGTGATATTATGTTTTCTGTTTTAGCATAAAATAGATTATATATAACACACATTGATATATGTGTGATGTATTTACACACTAAATAAGTATTCTTATAAATAATATATATTAAAAATGCAAATAAGTTATTAGAAATTAAAAGATTTTTATTTAAAAGTAAAAATATCAATAGGATAATAACAAGCATAGTTTTTAATGCAATATAAATAAAGTGAATAAATTTTTAGCCTTTTCGAAAATGTGATTTAACAAAATTATAGTTTGAAATTCTTATTTATTGATAAGATAAACTCCTTAAAAATTTTTTTTTATTCATATAATATTGATAATTTATTTTTTGCCAGAAAATAATTTCTTCAGCTTTATTAATTAAAACACAATTTTTTTTTTCGACTGACTTGAAAGAGCATTAATTATCATAAAAAAAAAATCTAACTATGTTTTTTCAGCTATAATTCAAAAGTTGCTTTTTTCATGATAATTACTTAAGAAAATAGTCAAAAAACTTTTTGGAATTACAATAAACCTAATTTAGGATAAATTTAAAAAAATAATTGCCAATATCTCAAATTAGATTTTTTATCAAAAAAAGCTATAATTAGAAAAGTTTTGACAAAGAAAAATGCTTTATAATATGAAATTAATCTAACTTTAAAATTATTTTTACACAAGACTGTATACAACTCAACATTAGAAATATCCAAAAAAAAACATATAATATCAGTAAAAACAATAGAAAACAGGTTACTAATAAAAACTTTTATAATTTTATGTAATTACATAAGATGTTTGAACATATAAAAACATTCTTTGAATACATAAAAACATGATTCAACAATTTAACATTATTATATGCTAAACACAAAACACTTAAGTGATTTTTATTATAAAGCTTCTTTTTAACTGTAACTGACAGTCTTCTATGAATTATTTATATCAAATATGTGCAAAGAAAATAAAAATCCAAATGCCAAATCATAGCAGTGCAATTTTAATCTATGTTTTAGATAAATAAGCTATCTAAAACATTGACATTAGGACTTGCTTTCTATTGAGCACAATAAATAGTCTAAAAAAGATTATAAATAAAATAACAAACATTGTTTAACACAACCAGACAATTAGTTACAATAAACTTTTTTCGAATTTTCACAGAAAAAACCAAATAAAACTGTGCTATATTATATATAAAAGCATTTGTCTAGTTATTTTTAGTATTTTTTAAATAGTTTTTGATTTTTATCTACTTTATTACAATGTTTTTAAACTTAATCAAATTAGTCACATGGTATTTTTTTACCCAAAACTTATTTCTGTAATCTGGCATATGAAGCTAAAATTCTAAAATGCATATATTTATAATTATTTAGCAGTCTATATACAAAACTATTAAGCAAAAAAAAAGAATACACTCTAAGGCCAAGACAATCATCTGTAATTTTAACATTATAAAGGCAACAATCCATATATTTTAACATCTATATCTATTTTAATTTCTGGAAAATAAACAACTGTCTCACTAATTATCTTTATAATACCTAAATTTTTTATTAAACCATTAGTATAAATATTTATTACTCCTATCTACAACTTATACAAGCATTCCCAAATATTTATAAAGTCTATCAAATTAAGAAAATCTGAACAGTTAAAGCTAAAGACAATTTTATCAGCATTAACAAGAAAACTACTTATGTACATTAACATTTTTTCAAACTATACTGACATTAAATTTCTAGAACTCAATTTTTTCTAATAATAAAAAGTTTTCTAATTCATAACTAATCTATGCTTGTTTAATAATCTGTTTTTAAAAACAATATTAGAGTGTCTTAAAGAATTAACTATCTTAAAGTAATAAAAATTACTCAAAATTTTGGATATTAAATAATAACTAAAAACTACGGAATACATTAGACAAATTATTAAGTATAGAGATTTTTGATAATTAAAAAATTTTTATCATATCTACTAAGAAATTATTTATAAAACTGACTTTTAATTTAATTAGATATTGTAATAAATTTATAGATGTTTAATTTAGAATCTGTAAATTCAAAAACCAATACTTAAGCAACCAGCCAAAAATTTTTAAAATATTAGCAAAATTAATGTTAAAACTAATTTTATTTTCACTTGTATTTATTTAAAAAATTTCAATTTGTACAGAAATAAATAATATATTGTCTTATTAGAAAAATTTTTAACAAATTGGCCTTAAATCTGAATCTTTTTTTCATTATAATATTTGAATTTTAATACATATTTTTAGACACAAAACTAAACTGTATACAATAGTCAATTATGGGCTGCAAAAATACTAAAACCAAATATGAAAACTACTTGTTCAATAATACTTTCTTAAGAACCAAATTTAAAAAAATATTTAATATACGAATATATTTTGACAAGATTTATCTTTAATATACTTTTAGTTAACAAAAAAATTCTTAAATACCTATAAGATTTGTTATACTAAGTAATAAAAATCAATAAACTACTAATATGTAAAAAAGCACTTACAATTCTTTAGTTAATAGAAATAATTACTGTTTTATTATTATTAATAAAAATATTATTAATCTTAAAAAATTCACTAGCAATATTTAAAATATACTGAGTTGAAATTTGGCTATTATTAATCTAAATTGTATTATTAATAAAAGTACCAGCTATGAAAAATAAAAATTTTTTCTACTAATCTCTATTCTGTCTATTTTTGCCATAAATTTTTTGTTAATCTTATATCTACACAAGTGTTTTTGTTTTTTTACTTTGCACAAAAAAGAATTGTAAAAAATTTTTCACAAAAGTAGCAAAAAAATTTTACTTTAATTCAGTTTATTATGTACTTTATAGTTATTCAAAAGACCAAAATTAGTTATCATTCTGTTGATTCTGTTTATGTATATATTTTCAAAGAAATTAACAAATCTGTTACATATTTTAACATGCTTCAAACTAGTTTTTAAGTAATAGTATCTAACTAAATCATATGTCTTATATATATTTTGCAAAACCAACCAAAGCTTTTAGCTTTTTTTTAAAGCATTTTTTATAATTAAACCAATAGCAAACACAAAAAACTGAGTTATAGTACTCTTTAAAACCAAAAAATTATCATTACAAAGAATATTAAACTCATTACATGCAAAAAAAATTCAATCTAAAAAAATTTTTGACAGAATATTTTTAGCTGTTTCAATTAGTACAATAGATCAAATATTTATTAAGACACTTTTTTATTTATAAAATTTGGAAATCATTAAAACTTATGTCTTTTTCTAAAGAACCAAAACATTACCAAGAAATAAACATAAATTAAATAAATTTAGAAAACATTTTAACACAGTTTTGTTACAGTGCTTTTAAAGTTTATTTAATATATTAAACAGCTTAACAGCTTTGTCATCAAATAGACTATTGATAACCAAAGCCAATTTCTGTAATCTAACTTTATATATAATCCTAAAAAATATATTATTATTTATATAAACCAAAAGTGAATATTATTAAAGTTACAGACTAAATAGCTTTTAAGACACAATTCTTTTTTTTATTTATTCTTCTATAATTTTATTAATCTTACTTTTATTCTTATTTAGTTTTAAAACCAAATTTTTTTTAACAACCAAATAATTCAAAATAACTTTGTAAAAAAATTGTTCTAAAACACTTCTAATCATTTATCTCTTATTTAAACAAATATTTTTTATATACTGTTCAATAATTTTCTTTATTAATGCATTTTTTGTTGTCTTAGACTTATGATATTTAGATTTTCTATATTTTTTCTTAATTATTAATAAATAATTAATAATGGCTATTATATTTATATTATTTTGAACTATTTTTATAATCTTAAAAGCCTCTGTATTATTAATAATTAACTAAGTTTTGATAAAGTAATCAAATTTAAACATATTTTCTAAGCTCAAACTTTTTATAATCTTAACAACAAGTAGTTTTAACTTGAAAAACTTTGATGATTGTTTATTTTTTAAACAATTAAACTTATTATACTATTGTTTAAAAAATATTTTATTAACTAAACTCACTATTATCTTTTTTAATATCTTTTATATCTCATTCAAATTACCAAAACTCTTAGCTTTCAAGAATCTATTATTCAATACTAATAGTTTATTAAAAAAACACTTTTTAAAGCATGTTTATTTAATTTTATTTGCATTACTTATCTTGGATTTTCAGCAATTTTTATTAATTTATTTGTATATACTATTTAAATAAATATCTAAAAAACTATTTAGGCCAACCAAAACCAAAACTGTCTAGTAATTTGTATTAAAAAAGTCAGACACAAAGTTAATTCTATAACTAACAATCATAAATTACTTCAAGTTGAAGTTTTAACTAAAAAATACTTATCAAAAAATTAACCAAATCTAAGTTCACACAAAACTTAAAACTTGTACTTTTTTTAGACTTATTTTTATTGAAATTTTTACTTAAAACCATAAAAATATTAGAGTTAACTGCTTTAATAATGAAAGAATTGATTTTTAATGTTTAATCAAATTTAGCTTTAACAGAAACATAAATATACAAATCTAAAATTATAACTAAAAGTTTATTCTTGAATAAAAACTGTACTAAAATAATTTAACCAAAAATTTTTTCTATTTTTGAAACATATTAAGCCAAAAAATTGTTTATAATAATAGTTATTTCAATATTAAGAAAACTTTTATCCAAATTAAATGCAAAAATTTGCATCTTATCAAACTTGTTTATAATATATAGTCTAATATTAGATTTCAATTTTATTTTTTGTAATAATAGAAATTATATTATTTAAGTCTATATATTAATAAATAATATTATTTTGTTTAGTAAAAACATTAATATATGAATATTACATATAGCAATTTTTCAAATCAGTTTAGTTATTGCTAAGTAGAAATGTTTAAACTCAAGCTTTTATTTTTTATTTTGGCCAATAGGCTTATAACTATTTTTGACAGATTATTTATATTGTCTTTCAACTTGAAAGCAATTAACAAATCAAAAAACTCTGTTTTTATAATAATCATATTATTAATTGCCACATTTAAACTTTTACTTATTATTGTATTTATTTTTTAATTTTGTAATAAAAAAGTTACCAATGACTAATATCTAGATTTAAGCTAAAAAACTGTTAGTTTAAGTGTATTTAATCTCTTAACTAACTTATCAATTTGTTTTATGAGATTGGTAAAATTGTACTTAAAAGCAGCAATTTTTTCACTTATTTTCAATATAACCAGCAGAAGAGATTTTTTTTCTAAAAAGAAGTCAATTTTTAAGGAACTATTTCATATAAAAAAAAAAAAAACAAAGAATTACTGGTAATCTAAGCACAAATAACTAGTAATAAGCCAGTTTAGTACAAATTTACATTCTTAAAAACTGGAATAGAACTAATAGCAAGTTTTTTTAATGCTTTATTAACAAAATAAACAATTATATATTGATTACATTTATATAAACTTGAGTTACAATCAATAAAACAAGTTTTTTTATAATATAATGTCAACAAATCAGAAAAATTATAAACAATAGTATTAA
Source organism: Geosiphon pyriformis (assembly GCA_016748015.1). Lineage (NCBI taxonomy): Eukaryota > Fungi > Glomeromycota > Glomeromycetes > Archaeosporales > Geosiphonaceae > Geosiphon > Geosiphon pyriformis. Next base: position 50,528 of record JAAOMT010000471.1, on the reverse strand, counting down.
TTAATAAGATATATAATAAAGCCCAATATTAATTTTTAGATATTTATATTTGTTTATTATTAACAACTTTAACCATATACACAAAATTTTTATCTATAAAAACTGATTACTTAACTAAAACCAAATTAATTATATTAACAAATTCAAACTTAACTAAAACTTTTTGTTAAAGACCAATAAATTGTATCTTAATAGAAACAATTTTACTAAACTTAAAGAATACTGATTTTATAGCCAATTTAAGAAGATCAACTGGAATTTTTTTAACAATTATTTTCTGATTTGTATAATTATTTGTTTTTTAATATTATTATTTACCAAAATTTTTTACTAACAGCCAATTTTTTTGTTTTGTTTAAGCTTAATTTAGATATAAAAATTGATTTAATAATATCTAGAAATTTTAAGAAAGTTAATACTCTTCTAAAACTATTAATATGATAAAAAAATTTTTTATTAACAACAACTTATTTTCATAAGTTTTGTCAGACATTACAGAAAATTTAATATTTAATACAAAAAATTTTTTTAAACTAAAATTTCTAATTTTTTTGCTTTATAACTCAACCAATAGCAATTTTTGGAAATCATCAAACTTAAGCACTAGAAATATTAATATGTCTTTATTATTACTTAATTTATTAAAAAAAGCATATTTAATAACTGTTCCAAATATATGTTTTAGTTTGCATCTTTTTTAAAATTATATTATCTATTATATTATTTATCTCAAAAGTATTTAAATTTATGTAACTTTTTTTCTCTGCAATTGTGTTTTTTATATTTTTTATGTTTGATACTTTACTAATACTAGTTTTTTGTTATCTACTTTACTATTTTAAAATTTTTTATAATTATTTTTATTAGCTTATAATATGTTAATAAATAGAAAGCCAGCTAATAAGTTTATTATACTATTAATAGCTTCAGATTTTTTCAGCTTTTTGTATGAAAAACTATAAGAATAAATATTTTTAATACACTTTTTTTTAATGCCAGACTGGATTTTTAATTTAGCTGAACCAAAACCAAAACTATTAACAAAAGAGTCTATTAATTCTTTAGTAATAAATAAAAATGTAATAAAAGAAAGAACTGCAAAAACAAAAGAAAAAAAAAGAAAAAAAAGTGTATATCTTTAACTACTTTATACTTTTATTGTAATCAGAAAATCAATAAAAGAAAGAGTTTTTACTTTTTTTAGTTTAATACTTATAAAAAATATATTGAATATATTGAATATTTTAATTTAAAAAATAATTATTTATATTAATTAATTATTAAAGATTATTTTATATAAACTTTATAAGATATAAAATTATTATTTAAAACTTTGTTAATTATAAATAGTTATTTATTAATTAAAAAACTTATTTTTATAAATATTATTTCTGTTTAAATAGTATTTTAAAACTAAATTATCAATACTTAAAAAAAAATTTTTTTAGCACTTTTATTTTTTTTAAAATAAATTATTTATGTTTTTATTAATAAGTTAAAATAATATTAAAGTTTTTTTGCAAAGTATTTTCGTATTTTTATTAATAAAATTGTTATTTTTTATAAAATAAATAAAAAAAGCTTATAATTTTTTATATTATAATTTATAATTTTATAAATAAACAAAATTAAAAACAATATTTTGTCTTATAAATTTGTTTTTTATTTGGTTTTGACTAAAATTTTACATAATATTTTATTATTATTTAATAAATAAAATACAAATTAAATTATAAAAAATTCTTTATTTCTTTAATTTTATAACTACAATATTACTTATAGAGATTAGGAAGTATAATAAGTAGATAAAATAACTGATTAAAAATAGGCATAATAAAAAAAAATTCTAAGATTTTTCTCAAAAAATTACAGGATTCCAAAATTCCAAAATTTCTTTTAAGAAATTGTAAAATTACAGAATTTTTTTCAAGGAAATTGAAAAATTTTAAAAAATTTTGTATAATACAAATTATATATATAGTAAAAATATTAAAAGCAAAAAAAACAAACAATTTAGTTTAAAACAACAATGCTCTTCTCTTTAAAAGATAATTTTCTATAACTTGAAATAAAATTATACATATATTAATAAAACATTTATTATCATCTAAATCTATGTTATTATTACTTGATTAAAGAAATATTAATATATTCTATACTATTAACATTTTATGTTAATAAAAACCAATACTTAATTACACTAGACTAATAGTTTTTAATTATAGTTATTAACAAAATATTAATTTTTATTTTTATTTTTATTTTTTTATTTTTTATTTTCTTTGTTGTTTACTAATTGATATCAAGAATAGCCTAATAAAAGACTTGGAAACAAAAATAGAAAACTTAAAGATAGCTTATTAAAAGAACACAACTGTTAGAATAAATCAATCATCACACTGAAAAAAAAAATTCACAAAAGAAACTATTAATTAAATTTTTGTTTATTATACAAAAAACTTAACTAAAACCTTTAGAAATTACTATTATCAATAACTATTGAGCAACAAGTTATGATTTTGTTATTTGTTCTAATATTTCAAATAATTATCTGTAATAATAACTAAAACAAAAAATAAAAAAACTGTAACTGGTATCTTTTTTTTGGTATTTTACAAAGTTTCAATTAAAAAAGTTCTTTTTGTTATAGAAACAGATAGTTAAACATTTTAGAAGCTTTTTTTTTAGTAATAATAGTAAAAAGCTATTTTTAGTAGTTATTAAAGTATTTTTTTATTTTTGGCTGATTTTTTATTAGTCAAAATTCTTTCAAAAAAATACACTTAAATTAGTTCTAATGTTGTTTTACCTTTTTTAAGAGCTCTAAAGTTTTAAATAACAGATTAGTTAATAAGCTGGTTTTTCTTATTATAGTTTTTATATTTAATGTTGTTATAAATGATTATTTGGAATCTTAAATCAAATAACAAATCCATAACTTGGTGCTCAATATCTTGATAATGCTGGTAATACTGATACATTAGTTGTATCTGAAGGTTTTAGAGTGGAGTTCTTTGTATAATAGACAGAGATTCAATGACAATGTGATTGGTTGGTGAGTTGTGTTTCCAATTTTTGTCTTCAGCTTGGTGGCTGGTTTATTCTGGCAGTTGTGCCCTTTTGGTAAGCTATCCATTAATATATATATAATTTTACCCTTATTTCAGGGTTTTTTACCAGGCTATCCATGACGTTAATTACTTAATGCTTTAATTTTTAATCAGTTAGTATACAACAATAAAATCAAAGAAAGAAAGAAAATAAAAGAAAAATAAAGAAATAAGCCAAGGCAATGTGCAAGTTAATGTCTTGTCAATAGCCATAATCAAGAGCTATTGTTTGAGTGTGGTTAAGTATTAATTACTATCAATATTTCATGTTGATAGTAGAGAGTAGATTTGAATGGTGAATGATTTATTTTATTTAATATTTGTGAATGGAAGATTTCTAACTAAAAAATTCTGCTCTTTCTACTTCTAATGCTACTGCTATATATATATAATTGATGTTCTATAAGATCACTTACTTTCCTGAGCAATGTGCTATGATTTCTTGAGCAATGTTCATATTGCTGAGTAATGTGCTCTCATTTTTCTAACATCACTTCATATTGCTGAGCAATGTGCCATGTTTTCTGATATTGCTCTATATTGCTGAGCAATGTGCTGTGATTTCTATTATTGCTCTATATTGCTGAGCAATGTGCTCATATGCTATATACTATTTGCTTATTGGTCTACTATTTTCCCTATATCTGTTTTTTTTTTATAAGTAACATTATCTCCTCCTTTTTTTAATATTGAGCTTTGTCGAAATCTTCATTCTGAATTAGCTCTAATACTTCTTTTTCTAGTATTGTTTGTTCGACTTTATTTTTCACATCTTCTACTTGTACATTGTTCATTCTTCTCCATTGGTTAATGGTTATGGTTTCCATGTCAGAGTATAACAGTATTTCTGGATAGTTCTGAAATATGTTGTGCAGTCAGTAAATTATTCTCACATGTAGTGTTGAGTTTGTCTTTTTTCCAATAAATTCTTCAATTTGCTGTATTATGTTTTGGTTAAATATCCTTTTGGATTTGTTGATATACAACTCTTGAATATTTAACTTTCGACTTAACTGGTAGTAATAATATGATATTGAAAGTTGTTTTGTTTATTGCTTCCAATTTTTTTTTGTAAGTTCTTCTGTTGGTGCCATAATAGGTATTTTTCCAAAAGTGTTCTTTACTTTTTCTATTATGTTATCTGACCAGTTTTTGGTAACTGCTGATATGGTGTATTTTTTGTCTTTCTTTTGGTGTTTCAGTAACAAATTGTTTGGTTGTTAACAATAATTTCTATGTCTAAAGATTGTTGACTTAAGGCCTGAAATAATTGTTGAGCTATGGTGTAATTATAATCTGGTATTTCTATTTTTTTTTTGATTGCCTTTGTCGCATATACTGTGTCTTTATATATTTTTTTATTGTTTGATTTTACATGTTTGGTCCAATGATTATGATTGGTTCTAGATCTTGTGGAATCTCATTTGGTTGAACTAGTATTTGTTGTACTTACAATTGTAGAATGTTATTGGTAGATGATGATGCTATTTGGTGATAAGATTTCAGTTGATCACTATGTGCTGTTTTGGTTAAAATTTTGTTGTTCCATCTTAATTTATAAGCTCTATTTCCAAGAATTTCTTCTATGTGAAATGGTCTGTCCCATTTGGGATTGAATTTTCTACTTTATTGTTTTTCTACTTTGGTACAATATAGAAGTACTTTGTCTCCAATCTTGAATTCAATTGGTTTATCTGGTAATTGGTTATTGTGTCATTTTTTTTGCTTTTCTTAAGACTTTTGAATGTTATCAGCTGCTTTTTATTATCTGTTTTCTAGTGTTTCCATTAGGTCATATGTTTTTTTCAACAATGTTTCTTGGAAATTAGCTTCTGTTATTGGTTCAGTTAGATATGTGTTAACCTCTATCTTAACTGATAATGTTGCTATTCTACCATATACTAATTCAAATGGTGTTGCTTGTGTAGTATCTTGTCTTATTGCCCAATAAGCAAATAATACTGATGGTATAACTAAATCCCATTCGTCTTGGTTTTCTTGACTGATTTTGGTGATTGCTTTACACAATGTTCTGTTAAATCTTTTGACTAGTCCATTTGTTTGTGGATGGTATGATAATAATAAGAGTCTTTTAATTCTAAATCTTTGACTTAATTCTGTCAATGTTCTGTTCACAAAGTGGGTTCTTTGATTTAATAGTAGTTTTTTTGGACATCCGTGTCAACAGATCAAATCTTGATGAACAAATTCGGCAACAGATTCTGCATCTGCTCTTTAAATGGCTTTTGCTTCTGGCCATTTAGTGAGATAATCCATGGTTACTGCAATATATCTGTTGTTTTTGCTAGTGATTGTTAGTGGTCCAACTAAATTAATTCCAATTCAATCAAATAGTTGTTCCACTTTGATTGGTCTTAATAGTTTACTTGGTCTTGTTCTACCTCTTCTCTGACAAGTATCACAATTCTGAACATATTAGATGATGTCTGAATACATTGATGGCCAATAGTATCTTTTTTTGGTTCTTTCTATAATTGCTTCTTTATGAAAATGTCCTGCTGTTGGATCTGAGTGCATGTTGAACAATATTGTTTTTTTTTCTGGTTCCATAACTACTTTGGTTGATTGGTTTGGATTTTTTCTGTTTTTCTAGTAAAGTATATTTTGATGATTGATAAAATATTTTGATTGCTGTTTTATGTTGTTTTGTTCTTTTTGAGATAATTTCTCCTTGAATAATTGAGTATTTATATAATGCTGGAATTGTTGGTATTTTTGCGTATTCATCTTTTTGTTATATTTTTGGGTTGAAATGTTTTTAGATTTGTCTTATTCATGACAAACCATCAGCATTTCTATTGTCTTTTCCTTTTTTATAATGTACTGTGTAATTGAATGGTGAAAATTTTATTTTCTATCTGGCATGGCAATCATTTCCAAATTCTTGCTTCTAGATTAAAGTCAATTCCTTGTGATCCATATATATTTCAAACTTTTGGTTCAAGTATTCTCTTTATTTGATGACAGCCCAATAGATTGCTAAGTGTTCCAATGCTGGAGTTCTAAAGTTCTTTTCAGCTGGACTTAAGCTTTTACTGGCATAAGCTACTGAATGTTTTTTTCTATCTGGTCTTTTTTGTAATAGTACTGCTCCCAATGCTTGACCTGATGCATCAATAGTAATGATGAATAGTTTGTTGGAATCTGGATACATCAATACTGAAGCTTGGATAAGCTTTCTTCTTAATGTGTTAAATGCTTCTTGTTAAGCTTCAGTCCATTCATATTTCACATTTTTGGTTTGTAGATAGTGAAATGGCTAAGCTAGTTTAGAAAAGTTCTTGATAAAATGGTAATAGTAGCCTGCGAATTCCAAAAATGCCCTTAGTTCTGGCAAGTTTGTTGGTACTGAAAAGTTCTTTACTATTGCAATCTCATCTGAATCCATTTTGATACTATCTTTGCTCACCATATGTTCTAAAAACTTAAGCTTGGTTTTTCCAAAGAAGTATTTGTTGGCATTTAGTTTCAATTCTGCTCATCTGAGTCTTTCAAATACTTGTTAAAGATGATGTAAATGGTCATCAAATGTTTTGGAGAATATATTTGTGTTGTCTAAGTATACAACTACTGATTTTCATAATAATCCAGTATAGACAATTTCTATGAGCCATTGGAATGTTGCTGGAGCATTTATCAAGCCAAATGGCATGACTTCAAACTCAAAATTCTCCTCTCTTGTGGTAAATGCTGTTTTTTCTTTGTCAGCTGGATCCATGGCTACTTGCCAGTAACCACTATCTAAATCTAGTGTTGAAAACCATCTATTTCTTCCAAAAGCATTGAATAATTCTTAAATCTTTGGAGTTGGATAGCTATTACTTTTAGTTACTCCATTCAGTTTTTGATAATCCACATAAAAATAGATCTTCTCATTCTTCTTCTGGACTAGTACTACTGGTGATGATCATGGACTTATTAATAGCTGAATTAGCCCATTGTCAAACATCTGATTGATTTCTTGATGAATGATCTCATGGCTAGCTGGTGGTACTCTGTATGCTCTTTGTTTAATTGGCATTGTATCTTCAGTCTTAATTTGATGCTGTATAATGTTAGTATGGCCAAATTCATTTTCACTAGCAAAGATGTTATTGAATTGGCTAAGTAACATCCTTAGTTGTATCTGTTGAAGTGAGTCTAGATTTTTCATGTTTATCTGTTCCAATTGTTCTGGTTGAAGCAGATAACATTCATTTCGTCCATAGATGGTTAGTGATATAATGTCCACGTATTCGCAAAGCTGTGGAAAATCTGGAATGTGGTTTGGTAGTTGATCCTCAATTTCAGTGGTTAAATATTTAATAATAGTTCTCTTTGGTATTTCAATGACGTTTCCAGTTGTGTTGTAAATGAGAATTTTAATGTTTTTGGGACTGTTGGTTGAGATGTAGAGATTGGTGAGTCCAATCTCTCCTGATTCACAAATGGTGGCTTCTGCTTCAAACAATTAAGCTTGATCTTTTACTTCTTTTTTTATGGCTAATATATACTGGTCATATGGCAGAATGGAAATTGTTTGACAGGTTGAGATAATTTTTCCTTTGTCAGCAATTTCTTCTTCTGCCATATTAACTGGTATATCTATTCTACCCATTAATCCAAATTCCTGTATCCCTCTAACTGTAATCCCTAATTCCTTCCTGTTTTCTATTGACACTAATTGAGCTATTTTCAGCAGAGGTAAGAATATTGCTTGTGCTATCTTTTCATTTGACTTTATGATATAGGCCTTTTTAAAGTCATTTTGTAACATAACAATGATATTTCCTACATATTTTGCATTAATTATCTCTCCTTTGATGTTGATTTTCTTTTTCGCCAAGCTACTCCTAGATGCTAGTTGAACCATAGTTGTTGCTGAGATCTTCAGTGCTATTTTGAAATCAATGCAGGTGCATGAGTGAAGTTCCACTTTTATGGCATTTTTTTCTGGATATCTCAGATCAAACCCTGCATCAGTATTATGTACACATTCTGGCATGATACTTTCATTGTTATCACTGAACCATTTCAGTTTCTGCTTCTTGATGAGATCAGAAAGTGCGATAAATGTTTTGGGATTTGAATCAGAGTCCAAATCATTGTTATTTTTGTTACTATATTGAGTGGAACTGGAACTGTTATTTTTATTGTTGTTATTGTCAAAGTTTAAATCAGGATTGAAAACTGATTCCAATTCTGATGTGCAGCTGCTGATTGGTTTGTCTTTTTTTGGGATTGTGTGAATCATGTATGGTGATGGATTGTAAATAAGGTCACATTCATTACAGTATTAGAAGTCACAGGGAATTAAACAATGATCACATAGTCTTGTATTTATTTTTTCCAAGCATTGCTCTTGCTCTTTTCTTATAGGTGCTAGCTTTTGATAATGTTTGTAGAATTGTTCTGGATCTAGGAGATTTATAACTGGTTCTGGGTTCCAGTCAAGTTCTATAGGTTCAGGTGGGTTATTTTTAATTGTTTTTATTTCTTTTGATGTTACTTCTTTGATTTTGGCGAGTGCCATTCGCCAGATTTTGTCATCATTGTGTGGACATCTGTCTAGACATTTGATGACTTGTCTATAGGCAGTGTCTATAAGCATTCTTTTTATTACCCAATCACTTATGAAAATCATGTATTGACACAATTCATTGCATGTTTCTCCTTACCCAGAAATGTTGTTCCACATTTCTTTGTCCAAAAGAGTTTCTCCACAAGCCAAGCATGGTTCATTGTTCCATTTTCCAACCTGTTTTGGCCTTTCAAAGCATTCAATAATGCATGGGTGGCAGTAGAATTTTGTTGCTGAAGTGTACTCCTTATCATCACCACAACAAGCACTCATTGATGACAATTTCTTGCCGCAATCAATGCTTACCAGTTTTGGGCGGCAATAAGTGGATTGGTAGAGTGTAGTGTAGAAATTATAAGTGAGATTGCTGTCAGTTGTTGGTTCTTCTTCCTTCCCCTTTCCTTTTTCTTTTTTGTCTTCTTTCCATTCCCAATTTATTTGTTCTTCCTGGTTATTGCTGGTTTCCCAGGCTTGGTCGGCTTTTCAGGTAAGTTCTTTGCTCTGCTTTCTTTTGCTGTTGTCATCCCATAAAGGTACTGGTAATAGCTCATTGTGTTTTGTGTCAGCCCAAGAAACTTGGTAGGCTTTCCAGGTAGGTTTCTTTTTCTTTTTCTCAAATTCAATAAGTGGTGTTGTCGAATTGGTGGTTTTGAAATAGTTATATGTAGCTGGTATGCATGTGTGTTAGCCATTCTGGCTAATTTGAAGCTCCTATATATTCCAATCAAGCAACACGTTGGTTTTGAATAGCCAATTATTACCAATAAGTGCTTCATATTGGGTGGCTTCCATGACCAGTACTTTGATTGGGACCATGATACTATTGACTTTGATGGGAAAGTTGTTGATCTTACCAATGAGAGTTTTTGTTGCTCCATTGGCAATTATGATCCTACCATTGGCAGCACAATCAACTTGACAACTTAATTGATCCATAAGTTGTTTTGTAATGATGCTACCAGTTGATCCACTGTTTAGGATTAGTTTAATAGAATGGCTATCAACTTTGGCATCAATATACATGGCAGTAATAGGTTTTTCTTCCAGAGTGGTTTCACTAAATAATGGTGTGGTCGACAGTTTTTTGAGTTTAAATGGGAAAATGGCATTCAGTGATTTGTTCTTGGTAATAGTAGCTGGTAGAATGTTGCTGGTAAGTGTTAGTTGTTAGTTGGTCTCCGGATTATTGAGTTGGGCATCTTTTAAAATAACCAGGAGACTTAAATAGTTCTGGAAATTTGGGTTTTGGGCATACTCGGTGCCTGAATTCTATTGTCAAGATTTTGCTGGTTGTGTGAAAGAACTGGAGATCAGTTGGTAAACTACCATTGATGATCTCCAGCTTTGCTGGATTAATCTTGGCCTTTGAGTTCCGTTTTGAGGTAAGTTCTGTGGTGGTGTTTAAATTTGTTGGGGCTGATAGATTACCTGAGACTGTGGCTGATAAATAAGTTGTGACTACAGTTAATAAATTGTCGGTGTTATCGGTTGATAAATTGGTGCTTGATATACTGGTGGTTGATAAAGTGGCTACTGCATTATAGATATGTAATTCTAATAATATGGCTCTGAGTTTGGTAGGTTATTTGGAATTTAAAACCGGCAATCGGGGTTTCAATATTGATTTTCTAATTGTTGGTTATTTAAGCAATGGCAGCAATTGATTTGTAGGTGTCCTTGTTTATCACAATAGTGGCAAACATGTGTTTTTTGTTATCACTGTTGATTGGTCGATGATGATAGACACGACTAATTCTGGAAATGATTTGCATTTCCAGAATTATTGCATCATTGTGGTGGTTAATAAATTGTGTGATTGTTAACTAAGTATCTCTCTAATTTCTGATTGATGGAATTACTAAATTGTTTCAATTTGGAATCCAATTCAGATGATCTATTTATTACTAGATTAACAGCTTGGGTGTGGTTAGCTTCGAATTCAGTGGCTTCAAAATTTCGGGCGTTTGTGATGGCTGCTTGCAGATTGATGAAATGCAATAGACATATACGTTGCAGAATGCTACTGCATAATCTGCAAATAAACTGATTTAGGATTTGGGCTACTGTGAAATAATTGGTGTCAATAACTTGGATCTAGTGCAGATTTCTGTAGAAGTGTTCTAAGTAAGTAGTGACTGCTTCATTTTTTCCTTGTTTGATGGTAGTGAATATGTTTGCTAGTTTGTTAATGCTGTTATTGTTGCTAAAGTATCTTAAGAACTCAATTTTGAATGCATTGAAATCTTGAAGTTTGTTGACCAGGCTTTGGTACCATAAATTGGCAGTATTTTAGAGAAAATATGGAATGGCTTGCATGGCTCTGGCATTATTCCATCCATTAACTGCAATGGCTTTCTCCACATTATTTAGCCATACTTGGGCATTGTTCTCTTCACCAGTGAATTTTTCGAGTTTGGCTATTGATACGTATACCATTAGATCTAAGTTGGGTTGTGGTGGTTGTTGAAGTGGTACTAGTGGCTGTTGAATCTACTGGTGTGGTTGTTGTAGTGACTGGCTAATTGGTTCAACTGGTGGTGGGTTAATAATAATAACGGGAGGTAGGTCTAGTTGATTAATTAGATCAGAGTTTTGATTGTTCTGATTTGGCAGTAGTTGAATATTTGGAGTCCCAATTTTCAGATTTTCTAAATTTGAATTTTGCTGGGTTTGAAAATTTGGGGTTCCAAATTCCGAGTTTTCTGTGATTGGATTCTGGTAAGTAAATTTTTGATCTTCAGATTTTTTTTCTTTCTCTTCTTCTGATTCCATTATTTCCCAAGGACTCGTGTTTCTGAAATTTGGTTAAGGTGGTGGTGATCAGAATTCTGATAACATTGGTAATCATGTTTTAAATCCTTCAAAATAATTGCCATAAGTTTCTAATAACTCTGCTTTCTTTTATTTACTCTGGAATGGGAGTCGGCCAAATGTTGATGTCATATGTGATGTGGACACACCTGTTAATGAGATATTGATGGCACTTCTTGGTGTATAATGGTATGATAGATTGGTGAATGATTCAACTCAGGTTTTCTTCCAATTGTGTGGTTGTATTTGTTTTAGTGTTACTGCTGGGGTTTGCAATCTTCCTTTGCCTTTGTCTGCATAGGTAATGGGAAATTGTTGTTGAGTGTACTTTTCAATAGTTTGATTGATTTCCCTGATAATTGCGAAACTATAGTTTCTTGGTAAATTAATATGTTGAAATAATTCTGTATAAAAGTTTTTTCTTGCTAATTCAATATCAACTGTTCTTCCTAAGCAGTCTGTGATCTTTTTGTTAACATAAAAGTTAAAAGTGAATTCTGCTGGATAATGGTTGTTGGTTAAGCTTAATTGTTGACTGTACTGTTGAAATAAGTATTTGGCAAATCCTAAATGGTTTGTTCCTATGATTTCTGATTCTGCCACTTTTAGATGATTGTGGTTGGTGCTGTTCTCTGTAAAATTATATCTCACAGGGAGCACCAAATGTTACAGATGATTATTTGGGGTCTCAAATCAAATAACAAATCCATAACTTGGTACTCAATATCTTGACAATGTTGATAATACTAATACATTGGTTGTATCTGAAGGTTTTAGAGTGGAGTCCTTTGTATAATGAACAGAGATTTAATAATGATGTAATTGGTTGGTGAATTGTGTTCCCAATTTTTGTTTTCAGCTTGGTGGCCGGTTTATTCTAACAATTATGCCCTTCTGGTAAGCTATCCATTAATATATATATAATTTTACTCTTATTTTTGGGTCTTTTACCAGGCTATCCATGATGTTAATTACTTAGTACTTTAATCTTTAATCAGTTAGTATACAACAATAAAATCAAAGAAAAAAAAAAAATAAAAGAAAAATAAAGAAATGAGCCAAGACAATATGCAAGTTAGTGTCTCATCAATAGCCATGATCAAGAGTTATTGTTCCAGCATGGTTAAGTATCAATTACTATTAACATGAAGTGTTGATAGTGGAGAATGAATTTGAATGGTAAATAATTTATTTTATTTAATATTTGTGAATGGAAAATTTCTAACTAAAGAATTCTGCTCTTTCTACTTCTAACACTGCTATATATACATAATTAATGTTCTATAAAATCACTCATCTTCCCGAGCAATATGCTATGATTTTTTGAGCAATGTTTACATTGCTGAGTGATGTGCTTTTATTTTTTTAACATTGCTCCATATTGTTAAGCAATGTGCTGTGTTTTCTGATATTGCTCTACATTGCTGAGCAATGTGTCATGATTTCTATTATTGCTCTACATTGCTGAGCAATGTGCTTATGTGTTACATACTATTCACTTATTGGTCTACTATTTTCCCTGTATCTGTTTTTCATTTTATGAGTAACAATGTCTTTAATATTATCTCTTTAAAAATAATAGTCAAAAAAACCAAAGTTTCAAAAAAGTAAAAGCAACTGTTTATCTTTGTAGTTTTTAATAAGATCTTAAATAAGATTTTTGTTGTAATATTTAGCATGTTGTTTAAAATGGGCCAAGATTAATCACTGGTTGTACTGTCAAATATGGTTTTTTTTGGCAAATTATTATTGGTTTTTAAAACAAAACAACAATTTTCTATTAGATTACTTGTTTTTGGAAACTGGACTAATCAAATAGAAACTGATTTATTTTTTTTGTTAGTTTTTAGTGCTGCTGCTGGTAGTACTTGAGAAATCAAATCTAGTTATCAAAAGTTTACAAAATAAATAATTTTTATTTTGGTGTCTGATACTACTTTCAAGTTTAAATTATTATATATTAAGACTGTTTTTTAATTGATATATGGTTTTTTAGGTGTGAAATTAATGTTAAAGAACAATGTAAAGCTTTTTTGTGTAAAGTTTGCTTCTTAAAAGTTTTTGAAAGCTGTTTTTTTGGTTAAGTTTACAAGTTCTATTTATTTGACTACTCTTAAAATTGCCAAATTTTTGGTGATTTTTGAGACTAGTTCTTTTTTTGCTGCTATTGTATTGGATAATATGTCTTTAAATATATCTGTTGCTAATATTAGGACAGCTTTTAGTGTGTTTGGTAAGATTATCTATGTTGTACTAAAATTTGTTAGTGTTTGGTAATACATAATTGTTTATTTTGAAAAACTAGATTTTGCTGTATTTGCTTTAAGTTATTGATTAGTTTTAGTGGATAAAAATAATATTAAGATTTTTTTTTTGATAAATCAAAATAAAATTATTCTGTTTTGTAATAAGTTTAAGACCAAATTGGTTAATTTTTTCTTTGGTTGTATTGCTTTTAAAATCAGTAATATAATTTCCCAAATTAATAGTTAAACATGTTTTATTTTTTATTTTCTTAATTCTGGTTATTATTCTCAATTTGCATTGATTATATTTGAATCTCAAGTTTATTTAGATGTTGTGATTATTAAAACTGATATACTAAAAAAGTGTTGTATTTAGTAAAAAATCTCTAATTGTTAAGCTATTTTAGATATTAAAAAGTAAATTATCTGACTGTAAACTGTAAGATGTCTCTATCTTTTTCTTTCAAAAGTGCTAAAATTTCTAAAGTATTTATATTACATTTTGTAAGTGCTAAGTTTTATGTCAAAGCTTTTGCTTTTTTAAGCTCTTCTAGATTTTTATTTCTAATAACTTTTGTCTTCTTTTTTGTAATTATTGATGACTTTTTGATGTTTTTTTAGTTGTTTTCTTTGAAATCTAATTTGTCTAAACTTTTTATATTGGTTCAGTTAATTATTAAGCCTATTGTTACCGGAAGTTTTTGGTCTCTTCTTAGCTCTTGTATGTTTGTTGTACTGCTGTTAATTCACAATTATGGAAAGTGTTTGAACCTCCAATAACTGAATTTATCCTCAAATTATCTCTTATAATTTAAGCTGCTGGGCTTATGAGTGGAATGACCAATTCCTTGCTAGTTGCTTTTATATAGTTATGTTGTATTAAACATCAACTCTTTCCCAGGAATTGCTCATCTGGAAGCTCACTAAAAATGTGTAGTTACTTTGCTGTGAAAGTCAACTCTTCTACAGGAATTCTCGTCTGTAGGCTATCTTAATAATTATGATAATAAAAGAAAAGAAAAGAAAAATAAAAAAAATGTAAAAAAAATAGAATTCTGTCAAGGGAAACGTTTTCTATTCAGGCCTGGAGTCACTAACAGTTTACTGAAATTGGTAGCTAATCAATTTCAAAACTTAGTTGGGTTTTTGGAGATTTTTCAAGTGCAATATTTAAAGAAATTGGTTTTTCAAATTATTTGATATTTTATTTCTTTTTTTTGTGTGTGTAGGAATGGTTCTAAGTGATAAATCTAAAGTAAGATACATTTTTTCGAAGAGAGAAGCTTTTCTTTTATACAACTTGTTGTAACACTATTCTGTGAACTTGAACTTTGCTCTTTTTCTACAATTTCACTAAACTAAAGATACATTTCAGTAAACTACAAGTTATTTCTGCAAACTATTAGATATTTCGGTGAACTATCAATTATTTCAGCGAATTTCTACAAATTTTGGCAAACTTTTTAAATGTTACATAGTTCGGGGTATTGCATAATTGATCATCACAATTAGATTACATTTGTGTTATATACAAATTGGGTTATTAATTAAATGATAATTTCGGACATATTGCTAATATAATAAGTGATAATTTGAAATAATAATATAGGTTAATTAATGATAGGAATTATAAAGATAATTTCATGCTAAATAATATCTCTAATTTTGTCTGGTAACATAACCTCCTCCTCAAGACTGAGCTCCGTCGAAGTCCAAGTACTGTCTGTAATTTCCAGATAATAATTCAAAATTATTGAAGAAATTTGGTCTGAAAATTGTTGAAATTTCAGTTCTGTGAGTTTTCCAATATATTGAATCTTCAAAGGTTGTAAAATTGGGTTTTGTAGGACGTTTTTACAGGTATAGAATAGGTCATAAAGTCTAAAAGCAGCTCTTAGTTTATAGCGACTGTTTGTAGGTCCAGTTGTTGTTTTGAATTCATTGTAGAGTTGTTTTTAAATAGCTTCTTTTGTGAGGTTTGCTGCTGTAAGCTCCTGTTTTCGTTCATGAAGTGCTTTTCCAATGTAGAAATATCTATATATTAGAGTATAGTCATGGTTTTCTTCATTAAGACACAGTTGAAGTTTTTGTTGAATAGTAGCATTTGGTGGAATACTAATAAGAGTAAACATTAAATTTTCTCTGAAAGCAAGTTTCAAGAGTTTTGGTAGATGAATTCCAGAGTAACTTCTTGTGTTCTTTTTGTAAGGGTGATAATTTCGTGAATTTGGGGCTAAATTGGCAACTATTTCTGTTTGAGTATAATTAATATGTTTTTCTGTAATAGTGATGGATAATTCGGGTATTGTTTTTAAAGCTAGCATTAATTTTTGAGATATTTGTTGAATATTTTGAGGGATAATTATTATAAAAATTTGAGTGAGAAAAATAGATTGAAATTATTTTTGGTATGTGAGTTTTTATGTTATTTTTGTCTTTCAGTGTTTTGTTTTGTTTTGTTTTTGTGAAATTATTTTTTTTTTTTTTTAAATTATAAGAGAATAACTAGTAAAATTAAATTAAGTGTTCAAGTTGGAAGGTTGTTCAATGACAACTATTGGTTCTAAGTTTCAGGGAATATCTTCGGGATTGACTAAAGGGGAATGTGTACCAATTTGTGGAATTAATGGTTTAAGATTGTTTCTGGAATGATAATGTTTTAAACGATTTCCATGTGCAACTTTTGCTAAGATTTTGTCATCAAGTCTTAATTTGTATGATCCATTGCCTAGTATTTTATAGATAAAGAATGGTTTATCCTATTTATTTTCAAATTTTCTACTCCATTGTTTTTCAGCTTTAGTTCTGTGTAGAAAAACTTTGTTTCCAACTTTAAAATTGTTGGTAACTGGAGGCAATTTGTTGTCATGCCATTCTTTTTGTTGAGTTTGAGAGTGTTCAATATGGGTGGCTGCTATTCGTTGTTTTTCTTTCAACATGCTGAGAAGTGTATAGGCTCTTCATTGAAGTGTTTTCTGGAAATTGTTTTCATCAATTGGCTGTGCTGGGTATGTTTTTACTGTGAAACTAATTGGTAATGTTGCTGTTCTTCTATAAGTTAAATTAAATGGTGTGTGTTTTGTGGTATCTTGTTTTAGTGTTCTGTATGCTAGTAATACTGATGGAATAAAGATATCCCATTCTTGCTCAAAATCAGTTGAGACTTTGGCTAATGACTCACACAATGTTTTGTTAAAACGTTCCACAAATCCGTTTGTTTGTGGATAGTAAGGTGAAGACAGAGGTCTTTTGACATTGAATTGTTTGCAAATTTTTTGTATCAGGTTGTTCACAAAGTGTGTCCTCTGATCGGATAAAAGTTCAATTGGACATCCATGTCTACAAATGATGTCTTCGTAAATGAAATTTGCTACTAATTTTGTATCTGCTCATTGAATGGCTCTGGCTTCGGGCCATTTAATAAGATAGTCTACAGCTACTGCAATATAATGGTTTCCTTGAGTGGTGATAGATAGTGGTCTGACTAAATTGATACCAACTCGGTCAAAGGGTTGTCCAACTTTGATTGGATTTAATGGTTCAGTAGGGCATGTTTCTTTACTTTTTTGACAACTATCACAAGATTTGACATATTTGTAAATGTCTTTTTTCATTCGAGGCCAAAAGTAGTATTCTAGTGTTTTTTGGGTGGTGCTGTCTTTTCCGAAGTGTGCTGATGAAAGATCTGAGTACATGTTGTATAATATAGTCTCTTTTTTCTGTTCTTGTATTAATCAGAGTGGTTTGTCTGAGTTTTTGAAATTTCGATAATAAATAATATTGTTGTGTAGAAAATATTGTTTGGCTTGTTGTTGTAGTTGATGTTTTTCATCTGGAGACCAATCTGTTGAGATTGTTAATGTCTTTAAATATTGTTTGAGATTGTTGTAGTTTTCCAAATTCATTGTTTATTGGCTGTTTTTGGTTGGTTAAGTTGAGTGTTGGTTTTTGTGTTTTCTAATCTTGTCTCATTCTGGAGAGACAGTCAACATTGGTGTGGAGTTTTCCTGGTTTGTAATGTATTATGTATCAATAGTTTGCTAGAAATCCTGTTCATCAGGTTTGTTTTGCGTTCAGCTGAGTATTTTTGTTCTGAAGCCATTTGAGTCCAATATTATTAGTAATAATATCAAATTCCTTTGGCCGGAGGTAAAGGTTGAAATGATGTAGGGCCCAAATTACAGCTGCTGTTTCCAATTTAGTGGCAGGATAATTTTTTTCAGTGAGTTTTAATGTTCTGCTAGTATAGACAATTACTTGCTCATTTCCATTGTCATCCAATTGTGATAGGATAGCACCAAAGGCAGTATAAGAGACATCTGTTGCTAATCAGAATCAGTTACTGAAATCTGGGTAGGCAAGAATTGGAGCTGTCGTTAGTTTTTCTTTGAGGACTTCAAATGCATTTTGGCATTCAGCAGTCCATTTGTATTCGATGTTTTTGGTGTTAAGCTGGTTAAAAGGTTTTGTGATTTCTGAGAATCTTTTGATAAACTTCTGATAGTAAGAGGCTAATCCGATGAATCTTTTTAGTTCTGTGGTATTTCAAGGAGTTTTGAAATTTTTAACAGCACTGATTTTTCCTGGATCTGGCTTAACTCCTTCTTCACTAACAATGTGACCAAGAAAGGTCAAACTTGTTTTCCCAAAATAGCATTTCTTGATGTTTAATTTTAATCCTGCTTTATGTAATTGTTGAAAAACTTCTTACAGGTGAATTAGATGGAATTCAAAAGAGGGTAAATAAACATCAGTGTCATCAAGGTAGACAACTACTGATTTCCAAAGAAATCCAGCATATACAATATTCATGAGTCTTTGAAATGTTGCTGGCACATTGCATAATCCAAAGGGCATTACATTGAATTTGTAGTTTCTTTCTTGTGTTGTAAATGCTGTTTTGGGGTGATTCTTGAGATCCATAGCAACTTGCCAGTATTCACTTTCTAAATTTAATGTTGAAAAGTATTTGGATTTTCCAAGGACATCTAACATGTCATCAATTTGGGGAAGGGGGTAGATATCTCCAATTGTAACACTGTTGAGTTGTCGATAGTCAACACAAAATCATATCTTTCCATTTTTCTTTTTAACTAACACTACAGGTGAAGCCCAAGGACTCATGGAGGGTTGGATGAGCCTGTTGTTAAGCATTCATTGTACTTCTTCTCGGATGAATTGGTGGCTTTTTGGAGCAACTCAATATGCTTGTTGTCTTCTTGGTTTGACATCTCTTGTATAAATTTGGTGTTGAACCAAATTGATTCTTCCTAAGTCATTGTTGTTTTTGGCAAAAATATTGGCAAATTCTACAATTAGTTCTTTGAGCTGGCTCTGTTGTTGTGGTTCAAATTGTTCCATGTTGATTTGAGATAGTTTTTTCATGACAACATGGTAGTTTTCAGAGCTAGGGTTTGGGTTGTTTTTTGGTAGTGAATGTCTAATGATTTCCGAGAAATTGGGAACTGTCTAGGGTAGTTCTTATTGAAAGATGTTACTGTGAATGACTCCAATTTCTAAGTTATTTAATAGAACTATGGAGTAATTTTTGGGATTGTAAAAAGTAACTCGGACTTTTTTTGTTTCTTCTAGAATATAAATGTTTGGGATCGAAATATTATGTTTTAAGCAGACTTGTTCATTGGACTCAAAAATTTGTTGTGTGGTTGTTGGCTTTGGGCAGGTGTAGATTTCTGGATGTTCTCCAAAGGGTGAGATGATAATTGATTATAGAAGTCTGAGAATTTGGTAGGATTCATTTGGTGTGTTAAGAGCTATATTAACTGGAACTGTGAATTGTCCAGTTGAACCAAAACCTTGGGTTCTTCTCTTACTTTTTCCTAATTGTTCTCTTTGATTGACTAGTTGCAAACCCGAAATGTTGATTAGGGGAGGTAAATAGCTTGGGCAATTTTTTCAGCATGTTTGATCTTAAATGATTTGTCAGTTTCATTTTGAAGCATTACTGTAATGTCTCCAGTATATCCAGCATCAATTATTCCTCCTCTGACATTGATTCTTTTGCTTGCCAGAGAGGACCGGGAGGTGATTTGAATCATTGCTCCTGGTGGGATTTTGAGTGCAATTTTGAGGTTGATTTTTGTAAGAGATTTGGGTTTGAGAACAAGAGTATTTTTGTCTGGATATCTTAGGTCATATCCAGCATCAATTTCATGTGCTTTTTCAGATTTTATTCCTTGTCTGTTGTTGTTGAAGTATTTGAGTTGTAAGGCAGGCTAATTTTTAATAAGATAGATGGGTGTTGTTTCAATTTCTTCTGTTGCTTCAGGTTCTCCAAATTCAATTTTGTTTTCATCATTTTCACTGGGCAGGAGAATGCTAAGAGCATAGCATTCAGGGCACCATTGCTTATTGCAGGGCATTATGCATTCTTCACACAATTTAACATTCATTTGCTCTAGCCATTGAGCTTGAGCTTCTTTGGTCGAGTAAGTGTAACTGGCAATTTGGTGATATACTTCTACTTCATCTTTGTAGTTGTATCCAGTGATTTCAAAGGTATATGCAATGTATTCTGATTCTTTCATTTGACAAACATTTTTTTGAGTGGCTCCATTGATTAAAGCCATTGCTAGGTCGAAAATCATTTTGGCATCATGAAAATAATGGTACAGTTTGTTGAAAGCACTGTTGTATGCTGCATCAAAGGGTGTTCCTCTTTTGACTTTTTCTGAAATTGATAAAGCATATTGGCAGGTTTGATCACAGACTCCTCCTCTCATTGCTACATCAATCCAATTGCATTCTTCTGGTAACATATCTCCACAAGTCAAACAAGGGGTGTTGTCTCATTTTCCACTTCTTTTTATTAGATGGCCCCATCGTTCTCTGTGGCAAGCCTTACAGTAGTAACAAGTATGATTTTCATATTCTTCTTTAGGTGAAATGCAGGCTCCCATTGATGATAGTTTTTTGTGGCAGTTCTTACATTTAAGGAAAATGTAGGGGCGTTGTTTCCTTGGTTCAGGCTTTGAGTAAGGGATGTTCTATCCAGGAGTTTTGGGTTCAGAGTGTGGCGTAAAATGTTCTTGTTCAGTTTCATCGGCCCAATTGGATATTGATCCAAGAGCCATGAATGTTTCAATTGTTTGTTTTTCTTCTTCTGGTTCGAATTCAAAAGCTGGGGCTTTTTCGGAGCATTTGTTGAATGTACCACAAGTGGCAAGTACTCGGGCATTGTTCTTAGTAAGAGATTTGTAGTTCTTGGGTTTCCCAGTCTAATTTTGCATTGGCTTTTTGGAGCCAATTGTTTCTGACAAGGGCTTGATACTGGGGAGCATCTATTACAAGAACTTTGACTGGAATGGTGATTCCATCAAGAGTGAACAGAAAATTGTCAATTTCTCCTACTGGAGTTTTTTTCATGCCATCAGCAGTGACAATTACTGTCTGAGCTGGTCGGTCAACATTTCTCTTTAACTGTTGTATCAACTGGTAGGTGATGATGCTTTCAGCGGATCCACTGTCTAGGATCAAGTGAATTGGCTTTCCTTTTGCTTCAGCTTCTGTGTACATTGCAGTGATGGTTTTTTGCTTGTTAACTGCTGCACTGCTAAGCAAAAATGGTGATTCATTTGCTTCAAATTCGAAAGGGAATATATTAGAGAGATTGGCATTTTCAGCAATTCTGGCTGGTAGAATAGTGGTGTGGTTATGAGAAAGATTTTGTTGTTGTGCTGTAGCTCTATCTTCCGAGGGTGCAGTATGGCAAAAATTCTGTTCTTCTGGCATTGTTAAATAACTGGGTTGAGTGTAATAGTGGTTGGGTCTTGATTGAGTGGAATTTCAGGGAACCAATTGGTTGTTTGAACTGGTTCTATTGTTGTTTACTTGGTATTGGCTTTGGGGTGTGAATTGATTTTGTGGAATCAGTCTTTGAGCAGGCACTTGATAATGTTGTGAGGGTGGCTATTGGTATTGCTGTGGGATTGGCTGTGGGGCAGGCTAATAGTAGTTACTTTGGTATTGGGGTCTTGGTGGATAGTAAGTTGGTGGTTGATAATAAGATTGCTGTGGTGGAGGGTAACGTTGATTACTCCTATTTTGTTGGTCTTGTTGTAGCTTTCTGCAATCTCTTTTCCAGTGGCCAGAGATTCCACAGTAATGGCAATTCTGAGACTGGTTATTAGAAAGTGGTGCAAAGATATTTTGATTTCATCTTTGGGGTGGTTGATATCTTTGGGATTGCTGTTGTTGTTGATTGGTGAAATAGTTTTCAATCTTCTTTGTGAATTGGTCAATTTTTTCCTCAGCTGCTGAGCTGGTTTTTTCAATTGTCAAATTTACAAGTTTTGTGTGATTGGTCTCTTCTATAGCCATTTCATATCTTTTCGCATGTTGTATGGCAGAGTTTAAATCTTCTGGGGCATGTGGATGAACCTTTTTAATTAGTTTATCTTTTAGACCAGTGATAAATTGATCCAAGATTTAAGCATCGGAATAATAATCATTAGTTTCGAGTTGGCAAATTTGTCTGAGAAGTTTGTTGAATTTCCCAATATAAGTCATAACAGATTTGGAGGGTTCTTGTTTGATATTGTGAAAACAATTTCGAAGTGTGATTGAGATGTTGTTATCGGTGAATTGTTCTAAGAAGGCAGTTTTAAAAGCTGTCCAGTCATTAAAAGGGGTGGTCAAGTTTTCAAACCATTCGCCTGCTGTTCCTTTGAGAAAGTAGGGAATTGTTCTTAACATTCTGGCAGCATTCCATTCATTTACATTTCCAGCTTTAGTAACTTGGTTGAGCTATTCTTGGGGACTGGTCTCAATATTTTCTCCATTAAATTTGGGAATTTTTGCAATATAGGCTGTTATTTTGTTTTCTTTGTTTTCGCTGTCTATTGATTCTTCTTCAGATGTTTCAGAGCCATTTTCTTTGTTTACTGCTATCTCAGAGTGTTCACTTTGATTTTCAGTTAGAAAATCAAGAAGATTAGAACTAGTTTGAAGGGATTCTTGCTGTCTGATAGGACTTCTGAGTGATGTAAAATCTTCTGGTCTTGCAAATCAATTTAAGAGTGAATTAGGTGTTTGTGCTTGTGCAAGTGAAGCTGGAAAAGATGTGATAATAAGTGGAAGTTTCGAACTGGTTCCTTGTTCAGGTGTTTGTAAGTGTTTGGCAGTTGTTTTTGGTAGTATTAGAGTATTTGAAGTGGTTTTTGAGTATTGCTTCAATTTGTGTTTGTCTTTATTGCTTGTTTCTGTCTCTGATTCGAAATCAATAGAGTATTGAGACTGCACTGGATATGTTTCTTCACAGTACTTGATAATGTTAAAATTAAGTTCTTGAAAGTAAATAGCAAGTGTTTTACTGTTCAGGTCTTCTGTTCTCAATTGTAAATAGTGCACTAAATTATTGTAGAGATTGTTTCTAGCTTCTAAAATGTTGTAGTTTCCAAAAAGATAATTGTTAATGCAGTTTTCAATGTATTGGTATACTGATTTCTTGACAACTTCAATTCCGTCTGAAATGTTGAATCTTTGCTTGCAGTGTGTATAAATTGACTGGTAATACTCTAGAGTTGCTGTGTCTGGTGTGGTTGCCACTTTGAATTTGTTGTTGCTGTGTTATTTCTGTGGGAGAGCACCAAATGTTACCGGAGGTTTTTGGTCTCCTCTTAACTCTTGTATGTTTGTTGTACTGCTGTTAATTCACGATTATGGAAAGTGTTTGAATCTCCAATAACTGAATTTATCCTCAAATTATCTCCTATAATTTGAGCTGCTGGGCTTATGAGTGGAATGACCAATTCCTTGCCAGTTGCTTTTATGTAGTTATGTTGTATTAAACATCAACTCTTTCCTAGAAATTGCTCATCTAGAAGCTCACTAAAAATGTGTAGTTATTTTGCTGTGAAAGTCAACTTTTCTACAGGAATTCTCATCTGTAGGCTACCTTAATGATTATGATAATAAAAGAAAATAAAAGAAAAATAAAAGAAATGTAAAAAAAATAGAATTTTGTCAAGGGAAACGTTTTCTATCCAGGCCTGGAGTCACTAACAGTTTATTGAAATTGGTAGCTAATCAATTTCAAAACGTAGTTGGGTTTTTGGAGATTTTCCAAGTGCAATATTTAAAGAAATTGGTTTTTCAAATTATTTGATATTTTATTTCTTTTTTTTGTGTGTGTAGGAATGATTCTAAGTGATAAATCTAAAGTAAGATACATTTTCTCAAAGAGAGAAACTCTTCTTTTATACAACTTGTTGTAACACTATTCTGTGAACTTGAACTTTGCTCTTTTTCTACAATTTCACTGAACTAAAGATACATTTCGGTGAACTACAAGTTATTTCTGTAAACTATTAGATATTTCGGTGAACTATCAATTATTTTGGCAAATTTCTACAAATTTTGGCAAACTTTTTGAATGTTACATAGTTTGGGGTATTGCATGATTGATCATCACAATTAGGTTACATTTGTGTTATATACAAATTGGGTTATTAATTAAATGATAATTTCGGACATATTGCTAATATAATAAGTAATAATTTGAAATAATAATATAGGTTAATTAATGATAGGAATTATAAAGATAATTTCATGCTAAATAATATCTCTAATTTCGTTTGGTAATACTGTTAACTCTTTGATTATTGTATTTAAACAAATTATTAAAGATAATTTGGTTTTAAGCAGTGTTTTTAATTTTAATATTAATAAACTTATTGTTTATTTGAGTTTTTTTAGGAAAGTTATTAATAAGTTAAAAAAAAAGTGGTTTTGTTAAAAAAAAAGTATTGTATAAATAATATTAACATGTCTAATAATTTGGATTTTCTAGTTAACATTGATGATAAAACATTTTTTAATTTAATGTTTTTTTGGGCATATAAATCTAATAATATTAAAACTGTTTTCTTAAAAACAGCTAAATAATTAATCAAATTAATTTTTTATAATATTAGATTATTTAATATAATTCAAAAAATGTCAGCTTTGAATAAGTTTATTTTTATTGTATTAATGTAATATAGTTTGAACTGATTCAAGTAACTAGTTATATATAAAAAACATGTAAATTATATTTAGTCTTAGAATACTTAGTTTGTTTTCAATTTTTAGATAGTAGTTAAACTGTGCTTATTAAATCTTAATAATAATAAAAAATAACAAATAAAGTCTAATTATTATCTAATATATAAAACCAAACTAAATGATTTAAATTAAATACAATTTATACTTTTACTACATGTGACCAGCAACTTAAGCCAAACAAAGTTA
The DNA here is from genome assembly GCA_016748015.1 of Geosiphon pyriformis. NCBI lineage: Eukaryota > Fungi > Glomeromycota > Glomeromycetes > Archaeosporales > Geosiphonaceae > Geosiphon > Geosiphon pyriformis. The sequence goes on along the minus strand of JAAOMT010000471.1, from coordinate 25,530 downwards.
TACTATACACTTATATAAACTCTAATTTTATTATTCAATTCTAAGAAAAAAGGCATAATTTATATTTACCAAAATTAATTATGAAAGATTTAATTATATTTAGTATATATATTATATTATTAAAAAGTTTAAATATTATTTTATATAACAAACCAAACTTTTATATGTTTTTAAAATTTACTAATAAGACTTCAGCTGTGTTGGCATATATTTGATAAAAGCAGTTTATAAAAGCTTTTTAATTATAATTAAAAAAAACTTTATAATAAAAGTTATTTAAATGTTTTGTGCTTAATATGTAATAATATTAAACTATCTAATTATGTTTTTATGTATTTAACAAATGTTTTTATTTATTCTAAAATTTTGCTGGATTATATTAATTTATAAAAGTCTTTAATAGAACTTTATTTTCTGTTATTATTCTTAGTATTATATATTTATTCTTTGAAAATTTTGTGTAAAAACTTTGTTTTTAAAAACTGAATTAATAAGGCAGTATTGATTTTTGGTAATAAAAAAAAACTGTTTTAATAATGATTAATTTTGTTTATTATTGATCAAAAAGTATTGTAGTAAGTTATAGTTGTTTAGATCAAAGTTTAGAGCAAATATAAAAAAATGTAATTTGATTGATAATATAAGTATAATAACTGTTGGTTTTGAAATTTGTTTAGTGTTTTGCTAATTAATGTTGTTTATTTGCTTGGTATTTATGAGTTTTTTACTGTTAGTTTTAAATTGTACAAAGTTTGTTCATTTATTTTAGGTTTTATTAATAGTATAGAAATTTATATAAGTATATAATATTGTCTTGATTGGTTTAAATGACTAATTACATATAATAAACATATGAATTATATTTAATTAGATTTACTTAATTTGTTTTTATATATTAAATAGTGATTGGACTGTACTTATTAAACATAAAAATAAAAAATTAATTAATTTTGTTATTTTGTTATTTTTCTATTTAAATAATATTATATACAAAAAAAGTTTTAAAGTTAACATAATTTATAAAATAAATTTGATTATACCAAAAATAACAAGTTTAATAATATTAAATTAAAGAAAAAAATTGCAATTTTTTAATTATTTAAGTTTAATTAATAATATAAACATTTTTAATTAGTAATATATATAATAAATTAGCCAGAATATATTTTATTTAAAATATAATATTGTTTTAACTAATTTAGATAACTGGTTACATACAAACAAAACATAATCAAATTTTGTTTTTTAAAAAATTGTTAATATTAATATTTTAAACTTAAATATTATTACAAATTAAAATAAGCATTACATATTTTTTATACAAAAAATAATTATTTAAAAAATCTGAAATAAAAAATACAGTCATTAACAGCTAAAAAAATAAATAAAAAAGCTATTTATTTTGAATAAAATACTTTTTTAATTCCGAAAATATAAAAAAACCAAAATAAGCATGACAAATTTAAAAATTAAAATTG
>JAAOMT010000471.1:6983-22942 GCA_016748015.1 Geosiphon pyriformis | reverse complement strand
AGGTAAAACAGTGTTCAAGATTGCTGCGTGTGATTGGTTCATCGAAGGGAGGACAGAGAAGTTGTAGAAATGATAAGGTGTTGTCAGGCATGTCAATTCTAGCACGCTTCGCAAGGTGTTCTAGAATAACCATAGAAAATAGAAAGTAATAAGCGTTATACACCAAATATTCTCTTAGATATGGATATTCCTTCCATAAAACGCATATGATTACAAAATGAATGAATAATAATATAGATTGTATGGATGGAAAAGTGGAATTTACAAATTTGTTACCTGTATCATCTATTGCTGCACGTAGTTTTTCTGCCCATTTTCGCAGCTCCTCCTTCCACTCGTCCTTCTCTATCTCCAGTTTTTTCTTCACTTCTTCTAACTTTTCTTTTTGCTTTTCTAACTCTTGCATATCTTCTATCCACCAATTCTTTTCGTTTTCGTCCTTGTACTTCCTCTGTCTTAAATTCTTCTTCAAGTCATGTAACTCAACTTCCTTTTCACCCAGCTTCTCACCCTTCTCCTTCAGCTCCTCCACGCATCTCCTATACTCGGTCGTAGCCACCCCTAATTGATGTTGGATTCTGTCGACACTAGCCATGGTGTTTTGCGTGTTTGTTATGGTTTGGGAAGATGTGGCCTAATATATGTTTGGTTCGTGTCAATGACGTTTCAGATCTTTGATTTATCAGTATAAATTTACTATTTAGGTAACAAACCCGCCTTTGTTAAATTACAAGAGTTTTTACTCTATAATATAATTGTTTTTTTAATAATTATTGTATTATGCAATATTCATTAAATTATTTTTGTTTTGTTAAATTAAGATTATTATTTTTTTATATATTTTAATATTGAACAAAATTCGTTTCATTATTTTAAAATAAAAATAATTGTAAGTTTTAAAATTAGAAAAAATTAAACCAGTATTAAATATAATTTAATTAAAACTTAAAATATGTAACAAAAATATTACTTACACATTTTTTATATATAACTAATAATTTAAACTTATATTAAGCTATATAAATTAAAAAAACTATTTGTTTTTATTTTATTTAAGTATTTAATTTTTTATTTTAAATATATTTATATATTTAGGTTTTAATAATTTTTAAATTAATATTTTATATTTTTTACAAAATTATTAATTTATTATTTTTATTATTTAAAAGACATATATTATAGTTTTTGAATTTTTAAACAACAAAATAATAATAATAATACTTTTAATTTAAAAAAATTTTGGTATTTATTTTTAATAATCAATAAAAAAATAATTAAAATTTTTAAAACACTAATAAATTTAACTATAAATTTATTAAACAAATCAATTTTTGTAAGTAAAATTTTTAAAATTTTATTATTAATTCTAAAAATAAGTAAATAAAACATATAATAATAATAAAAATTATTATTATTTTAAATTCTTTAGAAAAATTAAATAGATATAATTTTAAGATTAATTATGTATATTAATTTTTACAAATTTAATTTACTGTTTTAATTAAATTTTTTTATTATTATTTCGATTATTTTTAATAATTTTTTTGTTATCTATTTATTCTAATAATTATCAAAAAGTTTTAATTTTAATAAAAAAGTTTTTAGTTGTTATTATATACTATTTAATTTGATAAATTAAAACTAGTTTTATTTAATTACAAGACTATTATTGATTTTAATATTGCTGTTATGAAGAAATCTACCAGAAACTCTGGTTTTAATATTGTTAATAAGAATGTTTTGAAAGATAATATTGTTAATAAAGAGTTGTTTGCCAAGAAAATAATTAATTGTTCTTAAGATTCTAAAGCTAATAATACTATTAAATTCAATAATATTGATATAAAAAAAAATTTTTAGTGGAAAATTCCAATGTAAATTACAATAAAAAAAAACAACCTAAACTAAACATTTAAGAAACTTAAATTTATGATCAAAAAAACATTAAACATATTTTTAAAAAAGATTAAGTTTATAAGTAAAAATAAAAATAATGTTTTCTTAAATATTTTTATAATTCTGTCTTTTTCTTTAAAAAATCTTGTTAATATATCTGTTAAAAAAATTTTTACTTTTAATATTAGTTTAGATGCTATAGTAAAAAAATTTTCTTAAAAAAAGTTAAAAATAATTGGAAATTTGTTTTCTAAAATCAATGATTTTGAACAAATTTCTATTTTCTTAAAATTTGTTAAAATTATTTATACATTATTTATTTCCAAATTAAATTTAGCATAAGCAATAAAAAAAACAAGAACTACAAACATTTTAGTAAATACCAATTTCAAAAAATTTGTTAAATATTTAAATTAAATTGTAGTAGTTAAAAAAATACCAATTAGAACATTAGTTAGGGTTGTATATACTGTGTTATTTGAATTTGAGATAATTGTGTCAATTAAAATACAATTAGTAAAAATATAACAAAAGGCTATAATTGAATTTGAGTAATCTGATTATATTAATTTAATCATAACAAAATAATCTATTTTAATTAAGAAAAATTCTATAAGAATTACTAAAGCTAATATAAACCAAAAAACATAAAACACAAGAAACTATAATAGAACACTAATTTATATATTGTCAATAAGAACAAATACACATAATATTTAAGACTTTATTAAATTTATAAATAAAAAAACATATGTAATTGATTATTATTTTGTTTTATATGCTTAAACTAAATATGTGGTAATTTGTTTTAATTCTGCTAACTTACTAAATACTATTATAAATTTTACACTAGTTTTAAGAGATATAATCTGTATTAGTTTTATTTAAATATGGCCAAGTATATTAAGTATAAGAAATTGAGTCATATATTAATTAGTTATACTAATGATAAGAAAGTTTTTTTAGGTAGTTTTTTTTATAAAATTCTTTTAAAAGCAAATAAAAACAGGCTTACTATTATTTACACTAAATATTTAGCTTTCATTATTTATCTAGTTTTTTTTGGTAGAGTTTTTTAAGTAAAAATTGTTGGTAGTTTCTTATTTTTCTCTTTTTTTCTGTATAATAAGTCTTCAAAAATTGATTTTTCTATAGAAGTAAAGTTTTTTCTATCAGTTATATTAGAAATAAATAATAAGTTCATTGTTTTTGAGCACAGTCTTGCTGGTTTTGTAAAACAAATTGATTAGTTAACTAAGAAATTAAATATATTTAAGTCAATAATTTTTCAGTTTAATTCTAGATATTAGTTGTTAATAACTTTTTTATTACAAAATTAAAGAGTAGATATAATAATAAATAAGAGTATAGATATAATTTTTAACAATAAAACTGTTATAGAAGCAATGCTTTTAAATTCATCAAGTTTTTTAAAATTAAAAAATAATATAAAGAAATTATTAAATATGGTTTTAGAACTTTTGGCCAAAGTAAACAATTTTGGTTTGGTTTTAAGTTTTTGTTTTTCTCAATAATCAGTTTTATTTAAAAAATTACTATATATAATATTAAAGAAATAAACAATTCTGCTAATTAAGAGAATATTATTTGCTAACATAAAAATAAGAGTAATTTTGTATTTATTATAACAAAAACAAAAATAAGATTTGTTCTTAAATTATGAGTAAATTTAAAAAAATTAAAGTTCTTACTTTGAAAGTTAACTTCAATTATCTGAGTTCTAGTATTGTAGTAATAATTAACAATAATATTGTTAAATATATATGCAAAGTATTAAAAATTGCTACTTGATTTTTGTTAATATGTTTACTATTTAAGAATCATTTTTTGATTTTTATTTTGGAGTTATATATTAGTGTTATTTTAAAAAAAAAATTGGCCAAGTTTTATAATATTAATTTTATAGTAACTAAAGCTTTAAATAGTAATACATATTTGGTTTTTAATAATAAATTCAATAAAAATAATTCTGGTTATAGTATAAGTTCTAGAAAATTTTTAGATATAAGTTTATTTATTATATAAGCTTTTTATATAATTTAATTTTAAGAAAATTAAAAAATGCATTAATTTTGTTTTAATTAATAATAGTATTTAAAATTTGTTTCTTAATTAACAAGTTTACTGTTCAGATGAGTTTTTTAATATTAATTATTTTGTTATATCAATAGACATTGGTTTGGAAAAACTTTTTAGTTTTTAACTTAATTTAATACATAAACAACTCACTAAAAATAGATAAAAATACAAAATTTGTAAGATTAATAAGAAAGTTTAAAAGAAGTTTGAGAATTTGTTGTTGGCTGCTGCTTTGAATACTGCTAAAAACTTTAATGATGTTATTCATAGAATATAAAAATTAAATATTAATACATAAATTAGCCAATCAGAATAGATGTAGTAAAAATAGAATTCCAAGATTCTTCTTAGAAAAATTGCAGAATTCCAAAATTACAGGATTTTTGTATAAGGAATTCAAAAAATTTTGTATAACATAAATTATGTATATATAGTAGTAGTATCAAAAGCTAGAAAATTAATCAATTAAACTCTTAGAGTCAATTAAACTTACAGATCATAATTATTAAATACTTCTCTTTTCAAAGATAATTGTTATCAACTGAATGAAATTATATCAATAAAATATTCTTTCAATTTTTCAAATCCATGTTATTATCCACTACTTAATCTGCTGACACAATAGCTCTTAATTATGGCTATTGACAAAATACTTATTTCTTATTTTATTTTTTTTATTTTTTTATTTTTTTTTATTTTATTTTCTTTTGTTATTTACTAAATTGATTAAAAAGATTAAGCATTGAGTATTAACATCAAAGATTGTTTAGTAAAAGATGTCTACAAGAGAATAGATACTTGAATTTAAGGATTACTTATTAGAAAATTGCCAGCCACCAAGCTGAGAAAAAAATTGATGAAATTGCAATTCTAAAAAACAATTGAAAACAATTATTGAATCTCTGTTCATTATATAAAAAACTTTACCAAAACCTTCAGATCACAAAAATCTTCAAAAACTAACACCATTATAACAATTAAGCATCAAATTATGGGTTTGTTATTTGTACTAACATTTCAAATAATTACTTATAACAATGATTACCAAAAAAAACAGACTTTAATAGAATACGACAGTTGCTTAATAGAATAGTGTACTTTATAGCTAATGTTGTTTTTTCAAAACATGGTATTAAAATAATGGGGTGATCAAAAGTATTGTATTTTTTAAGTTTTACAGACTAGAATTGCTGGTGTTAAAAATCTTAAAAGCATATTGATTAAAAAATTTAGAAGAACTTTAGACTTTAGTCAACAAATAAATTTTTTTGAATTCTAACTAAACAATAAAATTCAAGAAATTCTTGAATAATAATTATAGCAAAGTTTTAATTAAACAATTATTAACTTGTTTTAAAAAAATTTCTAAGTCTTATAAGATATCAAAATCTAAAACTACTGAGAATTTTTGTATTAAAATTGTTATTACTTAATACATAAAAGCTTTTGCTGATAATAAGAGTCAAATAATAAGAAATGTATTGAAAAAACTTTACAAAAAAGTTATATTAAATTATTTGATTAATAATAGTAAACTAGTTTAAAATTTAATTTGGTCAAGTGTAGAATTAATTTAATTATGAAAAATTAGACCAAAAAATATGCAGTTAAAGCTACTATTTTTTTTTATTAACAGAAATAATTTGCATTTTTTAAGTATGTTAATAATAATATATTTTTTAATATAATATTATAAATTGGTTTTAATAAGTTTTTATTAGTGATCAAAAATCTTCCTAATAAAAAAGTTATTAAATTGTCTGATATTTTTAATAAAATATGGAAACATAGTTACAAATTTGTTTTAAATTGTTTATTGTATTTACTTAATTTGTGTTTAGTGTTTAAATTGATTTTTAATATCTAAAAAAAATCTGGATATTTATGATTCTAAAACTATATAAATAAAAAAACATTTAAATAAACACCAGATCTATTGTTTTTATTAAAACTACAAGAAAAAATTTTTTAAAGATTTTGTCTGATTGTATTTCTAAGATTTCTAACAAATACAAGATTTTATATAAAGACAATTTCTTAGTTTTAAAGAGTATTTCAATTTAGTTTTTTATTTTTACTATTAGATTTGTTATTAAAAATACTTTGGAAAAAAGTAGAAAAATCTGATTAGTGCTTTAAAACATAAGCAAAACTTATAATTTAGTGAGTTAATCACATTTAAAAACCAGTTTTAATTAAATAAAAATATGTAACAAATTTATAAAATTTTTTGGTTATATTCACAATAATTATATAAATAGAATTATAATTGACTTTAGTTTGTTTAAAAATTATAAAGTTTATAATAAACTTAATTAGAATGAAGTTTTTTTGTCTCTTTTTCAGAGAATTTTTTACAACTTTTTCTTATATAAAGTAAAAAAAAATAAACCTATGTTCAAATATTAAATGAATTTTAGATTTGTTACTAAAACTGACAAAATTGAATTTAATGCTAGTTTGATTTTTTATTTGGTAATTGGTGTTTTTGTGAATAATACAATTTAAATTGGTAACTATAAAATAACAATACAGAATATTTTGAATATTATTAATAAATTCTTTGCTATTATAAATATTTTAATAAATATAAACAAAACAGTAGTTATTTTAATTAATCTAAGAACCAATAATGTTTTTTTAAGTATAAGTAAGTCTTTTATTTCAATTGCAAAAACTGGTAAAGCTTATTAATATTTGGATATTTTTTTATTAACTAAAAGTTTTTCTGGTTCAAGTTTGAAAAAAATAAATTTAGATATAAAGTTTTTTTATCTATGGTCTTATATAAAACTATATCAAACAAACAATTTTCTTATTTGGTTTTAGCTGTTTTACAGCCTATTTTTGAATATAAAATACAGTTTAGTTTTATTAGCAAAAGTATATATGATAAGTAAAATTGTTTAACTAAAAAAATGTTAAAGTCTAAAGCCAATTTGTCTAAAAACTTTTTTAATAAAGCTATGTATTATTTATATTTATATAATTTAAAGTCTTTTAATTAAGTCTAAACAGAAAAAAAAATGATATTAGTAATAAATTTTGCTAATATTAAAAATATTTTTGTAGACATAAATTATTGAATTTGTAGATCTCAAGTTGAATTTTTCAAAATTTTTTTCAGTTTTTCATTAAGTTGAAAATCAATTCTGTAAACAATTTTTTGGTTAGTATTACTAAAATTTTTTGGCACAATAATATATTTTTGTTTATTAATCTACTCAATGCTTTTTATTTTAAACATAATATTTCTATTTTAAATATTCTGAATCAGATAAATTATTTTCGAATTTTTAAATTTCTAAAATACTTTGGTATTATTTTTGCTAACCAACTTTTGAATAATTATGAAAAATATTTTGTTCAAAAAATTTTTTATTAGTAAAAATAATTGGATTTCAAAGTTTAGTTCCCTCTTGGTTTATACAGATTTGATTTAATCTAAGATTTTTTATCTGTTTCTAAACACTTTTTTAAAATAAATATAATTAATACATATGATTTTAATATTGTTTGTTCTAATTAAAAGAATGTATCTTTGCTTAAAATCTCAATTTATACTGATAGTTTAGTTAAAAACTTTGGCTTTTTGGTGCTATAGATAATATAACTGTCTATTTTTTTGATCTGAGTTTGTATATAAGTGTAGAAATTAATAAATTGTTGTCTTTAATTTTGGTTAAGATATAAATTATTGCTCTAACTCTTAAATGTGTTTCAATTTTATCTAAAGTTACAATTTATTCTGACAGTTAGACTTTTTTGGATGTATATTAAGTTAAATTAATATTAGTGATACTTAATTTTTATAATAAATATTAGATAAAGCACTATTATATTAATAATTTGGTCAAAAATAAAGACATTTTTGTAAATTGAGCCAAGATAAAAAATTATTTTAATGTATTAAACAATGAGCATATTAATAAGTTGGCAGATTAGACTATTTTTTTAGAGCTTGTTTTTTTGGTAAATATTAAAGAAAATTTTTTAATGGCTAATAATAAAATAATGTTTAATAATATTTATTATTTTGTTAAAACTATAAATAATATTATAAAACATTTTTAATAAGAAGTTAGATTGAATTTTAATGTTATGCATTTTTTGTATATTGGTAATATTAGTTAAAAACATACTGTTTTAGTTTGGTATTCTGATTTTTATATGGCTGTTGAATACATAAGCAAAGTCATTACTAATTTATATATGTATTTAATAAAGACTTTACATAAAAAATTGCTAATAATAGTTAAAAAACACTTATATAATTACTAATTATTCAAATATATTATATGTATATTGTGATAAGATAGAGTTTTTAAATTATAGTTTTATTTACAGCTCAAATTTTTTAATTTATTAAAATTTATTAAATAAACATTTTACTTTTTACTAGTTTTTAACTAATACAAATTTGGCTTTATTTATAGTTCATTAGTCATTGATTATGTGTGTTTTTAATATTAATTTGTATATAGTTTTATATAAGAAATTTGTTTTTAAGAATTGGTTGATAAAAACTAAGATTTTTTTCAAAATTACTAAGCTTATTATGTCTAAATTAGTTGAATTTGTTCAGAATTTAATTATTGATTATAAGAAGTAAATATAGATACCTAATTTGAAACTTAAAGCTAAAATAAATTATATTTGATATTGTTTGTGGTTTTTCTATTAAAATTTTAAATAAAATTACTTATTTGTTAAAAATTGGAAAGAGTTATATTATTAGTTTTGAATTAAAAATAAGTTGTCTGTTTTTTACAGATACAGTTAAAAAAGTTTTTAATATAATTATATAGTATTATCTTAATTAACCAGATGACTAGTTATATGTATTTTTTTTAATAATAATTAATAAGTAAAGCTTAACCACTATTTAGCATATAGAATCAAATTAAGTAATTCCAAATAAATACAACTTATGTATTGGCTACATGTAACCAACTATTTGGGCCAAACAAAACAATACTATATATTTATATAAACATTAACATAATCACTTAAATTAGAAAAAAAAGTATATGACTTATGTTTACCAAAGCTAATAATAAAAAACTCAATAATATTGAGCAGATAAATTACTCCATTTGACAAACTTCTAGCCTAATTACAAGACAATATAAACATCAAATTATTATTTTTTACCAAACTAGTCCTTTTTATATTTACTTTATGCCTAAACTTTACAAACCAAATTCTTGAACAATGTTTTTTTACCAAATATTTCACAAATTTTACTATTATTACAACAATTTGTTTCTTTTTTTTAAGGATCACAACAGTTTTATTACACCAATGTTTTAATACAAAGCCTTTAAAAATTACTATGTACAATTTCACATTTAATAAGCACTCAAAAAGAGTTTTCAAAACAGTAAAAAAAGAGCTACAGATTCTAACTAACAAAATTTAAACATTTGAAGCCTTTAACAAAATTTTTTTTTAAATGCCAGTATCATTAGCATAAATGAAAAAATAATCCAACAACTCAATTTTTTTACAAAACAAACACAAAACTCCAGAATATAACTTATTATACAATTTTTTTCTAAGTACTATTGGCAAACATTTATGTATAGCTTTTATTAAATAGGTATGTATATTAGCCAATTTCTTGCTAATAAACTCAGACAACATATGAGAATTAGGGTGCCAAACCTATATAGTAGATACCTAATTCACTTTATTAATTAAGGAATTAAGAAGAATGTTGTAACTAGAGCCAGTCTTTTACTAAGCATAATTAATTAATTAATAAACATTATAAACAAAATAATGAGTGTTGTCAAACATGACTATGCCTTTAGTTATAACAAAATATTCAATCACTCCAACTGGCAAAGATAAAAGAGAAAAGGCAATCACTTTTGCCAAAAAATTAGTCTTAATATTGCCAAAAACATTCAAATAACTTTTAATTTTTATTTATTGAACTAAATGATGCTTAATCTTTATTAATTTGACAATATGCTTTCTCTCCATCCAATATTGATTGTGAAAGTTCAGCTCAGTAAATTCAATCTTAGAAACATAAGCATTAATAGTAATTTGACTATTCAGATACATTACTATTACACAAAAAAATGAAATCTACAATAAGAACAAAGCCATAATTTGCAGCTTGGTTATTATAGAAGACAGAAGTCTATAAATCATAACACTAACTCTCATATTCATCACAAAAAAATATGCTATAGTCTTATTAGCAACTTATGTTTTTTAGAAAACTATTCATATATACTTTAATAATATCTGATCAAATCTTAAACAAACTATTATGCACTTTAGAAAACCTAACAAATTTTACAACATTTGCATCAAACAAACTATTAATTTCCAAAAAATTCAATTTCAAACAATTATTATTATTTTTAAAACCGAGTTAAACCAATGAAACACAGGACTCCTAAGATCTAATTTTTTCCAATATTAAAAAGTTTTTTAATTCATCATACTATTCTTCTTGTTCAGAAGTTTGTTATTAAATATAATATTGAACTGCTTTAAAAAGTGCATTGAATCATAGTACAAAAACCCACTCAGAATATTTAATATTAAAAACTTTCCCAGACTGCAGAATATATTAGGCAAAGTGTTTATAATAGATAACTTATTAAGTAAGAAAATCTTTATTATTCTAGCTAAAAATTGTTTACTAGACTAACATACAATTTAACAAAAAATTGCAAAAAATCCAAGAGAGTTTTACCTTAAAATCTGCAAATCTAAAAACTTGTGTTCAAATAAATGCCCAAGAATACCAGAGGCATTAAAAAAAATAACTAATGAAACTAACTTTCTCTTAACCTAAATTTGATCAAAAAGTTTTAAATTATATTGAGATAGATAATATAAAGTCTTATTGAAAAAATTTCTCAGCAAATTGGCCTTTAGCTTGAGATTTTTCTTGACTATAGTATCCTATTTGTGACACATATTGGATAAAACAAAATTAAACTGTGATCAATAGCCAATAATAGACTATAAAACTGCTAACACTAAATATAAGAATTGTTTATTAGTAATTACTTTTTTCAACACTATATTAGAAAAAAACATAATATTAGAATAAGTTTTAACCAAACTAAGTCTAAATAAATTTTTAATTGACAAAAAAATTTCCAAGTACCTATGTGGCTTACTATTTTTGGCAATTGAAATTGGCAAACTATTGATCTTCAAAATGATATCTTTAACTCTGTAATTAATAAAAATAGTTATTGTTAATTGAAATATTATTAATCAAAAAAATTTACTGGCAATGTTTAATATATATTGTGTAGATATCTGACTGTTTCCAATCCAAATAGTGTTATCAACAAAAGCACCAGCTACAAAAAAAAAGTTTTTTTATTTTTGGCTTCAATTTTATTTGTCTTAGCTATAAAGTTAATGTTAATATAATATTTACATAAATGTTTATATCTTTTTATCTTACACAAAGGGGATCATAAAAAATTCTTTAAAGAAAAAAAGAGAATACTTTATCTTAATTCAGACTATTATATACCTAATAACTACCAAAAAACCAAAATTTGTCATTATTCTATTTATTTTATCTTCATAAATAATACCAAAAAAACCAATAAACTTTTTCAAAACATCTTTAACCACAAACTTAACAGTAAAAATAAGTAATTGTGTTAAAGTACTTTTTAAGACAGAAAAGTTGTCTTCATAAAACACACCAAAACAGCTGTAAACAAAAAAAATCCAATTTAAAAGAATTTTAGAAAAAATCTTCTTGGCCATTTTAATTAGAACAATAGATCAAGTATTTGTTAAAATTTTATTCCAATTATAAAACTTAGAAATTATCGAAACTTATGTTTTTTTTTACAAAGCCAAAACTATATCTAAAGTCAAACATATATTCAAAAGACCCAAAAGACATCCAAGCATATTATTACCATAATTTTTCTATTATTTATTAGAAATGCCACTTAAATCAACAGCTTTTTTATTTGGCAAATTTTTAATTATCTATACCAACTTCTCAAAATTGATAATTTTTATAATATTTGAAAATACACTATTGTTTATATAATTTAAAAAAGCATATTAATTAGTCCAAAGTCCAAACAAAAACTTAAAAACCACATACTTCTTAATTTAACTCTTTATAATAGTATTAATTTTAATCTTAATTTTTTTAGATTTCAAAGCCAGCTTATTATTAACCACCAAATAATCAAGTATTATCTTATAAAAAAACTTTTTTAATATACTCTTGATTATGTGTTTTTTGTCTGAATAAAAGTTTCCTATTTTTTTCTCAATTGCATACCTAATAGCAATATTTTCAGAAGTTTTAAATTCATGTATTTTGGATTTAGAATAAATTTTTTATATACCAAACAAGCAATTAAAAATTTCTATTAACTTGGCACTATTTTGAATCAAGTTTTGTATCTTCAAAGCTTTGCTTTTATTAATGGTTAATCAAGTGTAAAATAGAGATTCCAACTTAAGCACATCTCTTGACCTTAGAGCTTTAGTTATCTTAGCAGTTAGCAGTTCTAATTTAAAAAATTTTGATGATTGTTTGTTCTTTGAATAATTAAAAATGTTTAAAAAAAATTTTGTCAGTCAAATTTATTATTATCTTTTTCAATACCTTTTATATTGAATCCAAATTTCCAGAAACCTCTGCCTTTATAAACATATCTGTCAAAGTTAACAATTTATTAGAAAAACACTTTTTAAAATAAGTCTATTTAATTTTATTTATGTCTTTTATTCTAAACTTCAGTGATTTTTGTTAGATTGCTTTCTTATATTATTCAATTAAACATTCAAAAAACCACTTAAACCAATTAAAACTAAAACAGTTTTGTAATTAATATTGAAAAATTCAGATGCAAATTTAATCTTATGATTACCAATTACAAATAACAAATCTTTACTTACAAAAATGTAATCAATAATCTTCTTGACACTCTTTGAGTTGCTTCAAATAGAAACATTAATTAATGAATGTTCACTAAATACATTAACCAAATCCAAATCCAAACAGAACTTAAAACTTACACTTTTTAAGATCTATTTTTGTTAAAATTTTTACTCAAAACCACAAAACTGCTGAAGTTAACTGTTTTAACTATAAAAAAATTAACTTTTAAAGCTAGACTAAACTTGATTTTAGCAGAAGCACTAGCATACAAATTAAGAATTATAACCAAGAACTTGCTCTTAAAAAAAAGTTATATAGAAACAACATAATCAGAAACTTTCTCTATTTTAGAAACATATTAAGCCAGAAAATTGTTTATAATAATTATCACTTCAGTTTTAAAAAAGTTTTTATCTAAATCAGATATAAAAATCCACATTCTATCAAATTTGTTCACAATCTAAAGTCTAATAATAAATCTTAACTTTGTTTTCATAATAATAAAAACTATATTATTTGAATTTATATATTAATAGACAATATTTTTCTACTTAGTAGGGACATTAATATCTCTAACATTACATATAACAAACTTTCAAACAAGACTGGTTATTAAAAAAAAATCTTAATTCTAAAACAAGATTGTTTACTTTGGTTAAAAAATTTATAACTATATCTAAAAAACTCATCAAACTGTCCTCCAATTTAGAAACTACAAACAAATCTATGAACACTGTTTTTACAACAGTTTTACTATTAGTAAATGCACCTAAACTCTTACTTATTATTATATTTGCCCTTTGATTCTATAATAAAATAATTACCAACAACTGATGTTCAAAGCTAGACTAGAAAACTATTGGTCTAAATACATCAAATTTCTTAGCCAGCTTGTCAATTTGCTTTACAAGACTAGTAAAACTATATTTAAAAGTAACAAATTTATTATTTATATTGAAAGAATTTAGCAGAAAAACTGAAAACACTACATAAGAAATAAAACCACCAGCAATTTGAGTCTAAGTTTTTTTATTAAATAAAACCAGACAAGCAATTAGTGTCTGTTTTTTTCTATATATATTTATTAAACTTATCTAATTCTGAAAGATAACTAATTGTTTACTGTAATTACCCAAATTTTCATTTATTAAATATACACCAAAAATGTAACTAAATTGTTTATATTAAGCACAATGGACTAAAGAAAGACTAATTTAGCACAAATTTACACTTTTGAAAACTGGAATAGAATTAATAGTAGTTTTTTTGGATGCTTCATCAACAATACAAACCATAACACATTTATTACACACATATAAACTAGAATTGCAGCTGATAAAACAAGTTTTTTTACTGTATAAATTCAACAAATTAAAAAAATCATGGACAGTAATGCTAATTGACAGAGTATACAACAAAGCTCAATGAAATTTTTTTGAAACTTACAACTGTTTATTACTAACTGCCAAAATTATATGCACAAAGTTTTTTTCTATAAGAATAAACCACTTAGATACAACCAAATTAGCAATATTTAATGACTTAAATTCTATTAAAATCTTTTGTCATAAATTAATAAGCTGCATTTTAATTGAAATAATCTTGTTAACTTTGGAAAAAACTGATTTTATTGTCAATTTAAAAAGATTTATTGGGATCTTCTTAATAATTACTATCTAATATGTATAGCTATTTGTTTTTCTTATATTATTATTAACTAAAATTTTCTTATTAACAGTTATCTCTCTAGCTTTTTTCAAACTCAACTTAGATATAAAAGAAGATTTAATTATCTTTGAAAACTTTAAAGAAATAAAAGCTCTTTCAAAACTATTTACACAATAGAAAATATTTTTTATATGTAATAATTTATTATTATTAGTTTTGTCAGAAATGGTAGACAATTCAATATTTAATACAAATAATTTTGCCAAATTGAAACTTTATTTTTCTGACACATGTTATTTGATTAATAAAAGTTGCTTAAAGCTATTATACTTAGGTAATAAAAGCAATAAAATATTGTTATCATTGTTTAAATTTACAAATAAAAGTTTTTAGTAAGTAACTTAATACATATGTTTAAGTATAAGTTTTTTGTAATGTAATATTATCCATATTATTGTTAATCATTAAATTATCTAAATTTATATAGCTAATTTCTTTAGCAACTATATTTTATATATTTTTTATATCTAATAAACTGTTGATACTATTGGTTTTTTATTAAATTTGTTATCTTAAGACATCATAGAATTTTTATCAAAGACACTAATATTTTAAAGACTTAAAAAACTAGTAAATGAATTAATTATACTAATACTTACATTAGATTTTTTTAGTTTTTTATAAGATATACTGTAAGAATAAACACTTTTCACACATTTTTTCTTGGTAATTTAGCAGATCCTTAAACCAACCAAACCCAAACCAAAACTATTAACAGAAAAACTTATCAGTTCTATTATAATAAAAGAAAATAAATTAAAAGAAATAATTAAAGAAATACAAAAGAAAAAAAGAAAAAAAAACTAATTAAATTTTTAATAAATCTTTACTTCTGTTGTGACCAAAAAACAATAAAAAAAAGAGTTAAAAAATTATTTGTTATATATAACAAGTACATAAATTATATTTAATTTAGAATTTTAAATAGTTATATTATATTAAATAATAATTGAATTTTACTTGTAAATAAAAAAAAATTAATTTGTTTAATAAATTAAATCATTTTTTTATTGATTGTTAAAAATACAAAAAAAAATTTAAATTAAAAGTATTATTATAATTATTTTGTTATTTAAAAATTCATAAAACTATAATATATGTTTTTTAAATAATAAAAATAATAAATTTTTTAATAAAAATAAAAATAATTAATTAATTATTTTGTAAAAAATATGAAGTATTAATATAAAAGTTATTAAACTTTAATATATAAATATGTTTAAAATAAAAAATTGTTAAATACTTAAATAAAATAAAAACAAATAGTTTTTTTAATTTATATTGTTTAATATAAGTTTAAATTATTGTTTATTTATAAAAAATATGCAAATAA